>CAIGQW010053927.1:2412472-2440842 GCA_903798125.1 Danio choprae | reverse complement strand
AGCTCAGGACCATCAAATGTAGATGAAAACACGTCTATGCTAATATCTGAAGACTTTCAGAGATAATGGTGCGTCTGAGAAGTGTTTTTTTTTTGCATGTGTGTAAAAGATGAAGCTCTCAGGGAAAAAAAAAGCGAGAACAAGAAACAAAGAGGGAATTAAGCAGGGAGGTTTTTTTCAGCGTGTTGTTTTGCTGAGAGAAAACAAGCTCACAAATGGTTTACGCTTGTCAACACTTGTTTCGCCTCCAGCGCTGGGAATGGACAAAAAAGCTGAAATCTGAATCCGTTTGATTGAAATTGTGGGGGGAAAAATCTTGCGGTGAAATCCATGTTTTTCTTTAAAACCCTAAAATCTCTTTTGAGTGAAAAATCTCTGAAGTATAATCTAATTTACATTTTTTTAGGCCATCATGGTGACATTTAAAGGGACAACTCACCCCAAAATACAAATGTACTCACTGTTTTACCATTACTGTGAAATAAATGTTGTTCTTTGATACGTAGTGGGCAAAATTATTGGCACCCTTAAAAACTCTTTTGACTGAAGTATAATCCGTTCATATTTACTTTTTTAAGCCCATCAGTGTGAGTTCAAACTGACTTAAAGGGACATTTGACCCAAACACAAAATTACTCACAGTTTTAGCACTTTCAAGTGGTTTGAAGTTTCAGTTTTTTTCTGCCGAACACAAAAGAAGATATTTTGAAGAATGTTGAAAATTGGTTTTCATTGACTTTCATAGTAGGAAAAATAAAACTGAATGGAAATCAATGGCTACCGGTTCTAAAAAATATTTTAAGTATCTAAAAATAATAAATATAAATATTTAAAAAAATTATGTATTTTTTTACATAAGAAAGAAACAGTAGAAATAAAAAAGTGAGTAAATGATGACAGATTTTTCATTTTTGGCTGAACTATCGCTTTTTAAGTGTAAATATGAAAAACAAAGGACAAAGTCTCTCATTTTCTCATCCTAGATCATTCATTTCCCTTTGGCTTAGTTCCTTATTTATCAGGGGTCGCCACAGCGGAATGAACTGCCAACTATTCTAGCATATGGAATCTTCCAGTCAATAAGAGAGAGAGAAAGCAAAAATTAGGTAAATTCTAGAACTTAAAGATGTCATTTACTCTCCTTCATTCATCAGGGATGCCGCAGGCCGGTACGGGCCCTATGAAAAAATTTTGTGGGTGTCGTGGACGAAAGTGAAGTGGGGGGGATGTCACGGATGAAAGTGAAGAGCAGGGGTGGGGTGGAAGGGGGGTTGGGCCACTTTGTCATAGACGAAAGTGAAGAGCGGGGGAAAGGGTTTGGTGGGCCCCAAATAGTACCTCTGGGGGCCCCAAAATGGCGTGGCCCCTTAGAATCGTCCAGAATCGTTATTTTACTATAATTATCATTCTAAATCAGCTTCACAAAAGCTGCACATAAAACATATTTCAATCCCAAATGAATCAATTCCCAAACATTTCCTGTTGCATGCTAACTTTTCCTGCATCATCCACATTAACAACATATCTGACTCAACCCCATAGACACCAATCAGCGTCTTCTTAAAATCCCTGTATTTTCCATCACTGGAGTGTATTATTGACTGCTGCGCTCTTGTTCTTTTCACCTTGCGTCTCCATTTGTCTCAGATTTCCTCTGTAAGGCTCAGGTAACAGTGAGATGGAGGTAAAATAAAGGAAAGCAGGAGAGGGAGAGGACAGGCGCTTTCCTTTGAAGTGTTAAACATCCTTGAATAATTTAGTGCAGGCTAAGTATAGCTCTAAAACAGCCATTTCCATCTTTGAAATAAACCCGCGTGCAGCATCTCGCTCGTACGGCCTTTTTTTTTCTGACTCCTTCCTCTAAACAATCCTGGTTTCATCCAATCCTGCTCTTGAACTGGTTTTTCTAGAAGCATCAGGGATCTTATGAGTCAGAGGATTCATATCACAGTAGAACAGCCTGCGTTTGTGAGACATACAGACGTTTTACACTGAACCACTGTACACATCTGGCTCCATCCTGGCTCAATATACTGTCACCGTTTAAGTATGAAAGAAGTTAATTTAATGAAAGAAGAAAAAAAGTATATTTGATGGTGAGTAAATTATGACAATATTAGTTTTGTGGAGAACTGTACACATTCAGTGGGGTAAATAAGTATTGAACACGTCATCGTTTTTCTCAGAAAAGGTGCTGTTGATTTTCACCGGATGTTGAGAACAACCAAAGAGATCCATATATGCAAAGAAAACCAATCTAAATAGTTTACAAATGAAATGACGCATGGAAAAGGGTATTGAACACATGAAGAAAGGGAGATGTAGAAAGGCAGTGAAAGCACAGACAGCAGCTGAAATCTCTCGGTAGTTCTTCAGCAACCTTCTGCTCTTCCTCAGTGCAAATGAATATTAGCTGCTTCACTCCAACATCTACATTAGCAGGATGATGAAGATGAAACCAGGGTGGACATTTCAGCAAGACAATGATCCAAAACACAGCCGAGGAAACTCGCAAATGCTTTCAGAGAAAGAAAATAAAGTTGTAGAATGGCCCATCCAATCCCGACTTGAATCCAATAGAAAATACAAATTAAAGCTCAGATTTGATAGACGAGACCCACAGAACCATCAAGAGTTTTAAACACTGTTGAAGTCTGTGAAGAACTCACACCTGAGCAATGCATGTGCCTTCATTCTCCATATGAGAGTCGTCTTTAAGCTGCCATCACCAAAAAAGCCTTTTATATAAAGTATTAAATTAGTTTCAGTAGTTCAGCACTTCCTTGTGTCATTCCACTGTTATTACACATAACTCATTTTTCAGATTTGTTTTGTTTTGTTTTATTTTTATGTTTGTATTGTTTGGGTTTTACCCAAATCTTATTTTAATTCCATGTCGCCAGCTCCTTTAGAAATATTATTCCCAGAAAAAAAACAACCCAGGCTCATTCTGAAAACCGTACCCCAATATAAATTTCTGGAGAGCGCCAAATACATCCCTGGAGGTACGTTTTTTTGCATTCTTGGTTTTAAACGAATCCACCACCAGAGGCCGCTCTGAATGCTTTTTGAGATCTCAAAAATCTCCTGCGAGTGCCGCGGCCGACTGACTGACTGACCGATCGACTGACCCACTCTCCTCCTTCCCTAAACCCAACTGACAGTGTTTTCAAATGCAATCCAGAAAAAAAGGCCATGCGGCAGCCTGATTTCTACCACGTTTTCAGATTTTACCACATTTTCACCCTGCTATTAACTTGTTTATTTTATCATTATTATTATTCTTTTTTTTTTTTACTCACTTTCTGGAACCGTTTTTCGCAGGACTCTAAACCTGTTGTCGTGATCAACTCCGCTCCACGTCACAAGTCCTTTAACGTATGCGGCGAGCCACCAGACAAACTGATAACAGCGGGAAAGCCGTCCACACGGAGGTAAGCGTCAGCTGGTAAGCGCGAAAATGAACGATGTCATACCGCTCTTATCGTTCGTTTCAAAGAAGAAATGCAGCCATACTTAGCACTGGCAAGAGAAATTGTGATCTCCAGAAATGTATATAGGGCTACGTTTTCATAAGCCTGTGTTGGAAGCAACATGACGTTCAATACTTACTTCCCCCACTGTATACACTGTAAAAATACTGGGTTCCACACAATCAATTTGTGTTGAGACAACATGAAGGAATTAACTTATTAGTTTTTACAATTTTAAGTCGATTAAACATAAAACAATTAAGTTGTCCCCAAAAAACCTCAGGAACTGTGTTGTCTCATTTTAAATAAGTAGTTTGAGCAAAAAGCAAAGGTCATCTTTTGAGTGAATGCAGTGGTTTTGGTGCTTTTCTCTCCTCCTTTACTGTTTGCTAGTGTCCTCTGCTCTTTCTGAAGTCTTACCTGCAGGTGTCCTCCTGAATGTAGAGGCCGATGAGCTGCTTGGGGATGCTGAAGGAGAGTGTACACTCCGCCATCTGTTCCCGCACCAGCATCCATTTACTGTCCACCGTCTGAAACCGGTAGAACTTGCACACCGCATTCTGAAACACTGACGGACAGACAAACAGACCCAGAGATTAAAATTGGCATCAAATGGAACTTGCGATAGTCTTTCCTTTCCTACTGTAACATGTATCTGATAGGCATTGTCCGCCAAGACAGTTAGAGTGTTGATTTGGAGCCTAATTTCAAATCGGTTTAGTAACACTTTAGTTTAGGCCACAATATTGACAAACCATTAACTTAACACTATTAGCTTAATAAACTACTAATAAGCTGCTTATTAATAGTTAGTAAGATAGCAGTTTAGGTTTTCAGTAGGATTAGGGATGCAAAATAAGATCCTACTTTAAAACTACTAATGAACAGTTAATATATTAATAATAGGCAGGTAATAAGCCAGTAGTTAAAAGCACGAATTGTGACCTAAACTAAAGTGTTACCATCAGTTCTTTGTTTTTCGACACCTCAAAGCATCGGCTCTAAATCAGGATAGTAATGTGGTTGTTTATATAAATTATGATGCGCTATGTGAACACATTATTATATTTGCAAATAAGGCATGCTGCATAAACACTTTTATGTATTTGGCTTGTCATCTCCGTTTATACAACCTATGGCGCACTGCTCAAACACAATGGATTTGCTGTGTTTTGATGCCGATGTACATTCGCAAAGCTATTAACATAATTACGATTCTTTCATTAAAGGGCACTATATGATGTAAAATCAACTTTTGGAAGTTGTTTGGAGAGAGCTGTGTGACACTTTTATACGCGTGTCCACTGTCATATTGGAGTGATATAAACACAAGTCTCTCTTTTTTTTTAACTTCCTGACATTAAAATTGGATCCAAATCCGAGCGATTTTTAGGTTCACAGCAACATGACGTACTGTAGGAGTGTGGTTTTCCCGCTCACCGAACTTATTGACAGGCATGTATTAACATGTCTTCGTAGGAACGCGTATAAACATGTCCACAGAACAGGATTTGCAAAAAAAACTGGGATTAAAAGATCTGTTCAACTCTCTGTGATCAGCTGCACCTCAGGAATGAACTCATTAATTACCCTAACTCACCAATTGGGGTAATTAATGCGGTAATTAATTAAACAGAAATTGGAGAAAAAATATACAGGGGGGCTTTTAATTCAGCAGGGCTCATAATTCTGACTTCAACTGTATCACACAAGGCAATTGGACCCCATCTCTTTTGCTCTCTAGGGTAGGTCAGATGTCAGAAACAGCGCTTTATTTGAGCCTCATGTTTACACTATATCCTATAGCTTTTTAAAGGGTGGTTTCTACGTTCCACTGCACTACTAAAAGTGCTTAAAGATCTGCTAACTGAAGTCCTGTGAAGAGAGACGGGGGGAAAGCATTTGTAGATAGCCGTGAATGAGACGGCAGAACGTGTTTAATGCTCTTATCAGAAGTGAGGCGGCAGAAGTTATTTCCTCTGCAGCATGAAATCTCGCTTCTTCGCTCCACAAGCGATTCGACGGAGCAGACCGGACCTGAGTGGAAATCTGCAAGTGTCACCCGAGCACTTACTTTATGCTTTTCCTCATGCTAAATAGTGACGCTTTCATAGTTTTTTGATCGTCGTGGTTGAAGCATGCAAACAGACAGGGGGAAAAAGTTTACTGTAACTCCAGTAAGAGCTTAAGGAATGGGTTTTTAAACATGATACAGGTATATAAGCAATGGAAAAATCTTGTGAATTTATTCATTCATTCTCCTTCGGCTTAGTCTCTATTTTAGAGGTTGCCAAAGCGGAATGAACCACTAACTATTGTTATATGTTTTACACAGCCGATGCCCTTCCAGCTGCAACACATCACTGGGAAACATCCATACACCCCCATTCACACACATACACTACGGACAATTTAGTTTATCCAATTCACCTATAGCACATGTCTTTGGACTTGTGGGGGAAACCGGAGCACCCGGAGGAAACCCACGCCAACACAGGGAGAACATGCAAACTCCACACAGAAATGCCAACTGACCCAGCCGAGGCTCGAACCAGCGACCTTCTTGTTGTGAGGCGATTGTGCTACCCACGCCACAGCGTCACCTATAATTGACTATAATATAATATAATATAATATAATTTAATATAATATAATACATACATTTATTAATATTATTATAGTATTACTTTATTATTTATTTATTAATATTAGTCTTGTAATATAATATAATATAAAGTTGTTAAAATTATTATACTATTATCTTATTATGTATTTATTAATATTATTGTTATATAATATAATATAATATAATATACAAATGTATTAATATTATTCTACTATTACTTTTTTATGTATTTATTAATATTAGTGTTGTAATATAATAATAATAGAATATGATATAATATAAAGTTATTTCCCAGAGATGGGTTGCAGCTGGAAGGGCATCCGCTGCGTAAAACATATGCTGGATAAGTTGGCGGTTCATTCCGCTGTGGCGACCCCAGATTAATAAAGGGACTAAGCCGAAATGAAAATGAATGAATGAATAAAGTTATTAATATTATTATACTAATATTGTATTATGTAGTTACTAATATTATTGTAATATATTGTAATATAATATAATACATTTATTAATATTAATATGCTTTTATTTTATTATTTATTTATTCATTTATTAATATTGTTGTTTCTGGAACCCAAATGTGTATTCACTCCACTGAATTCAAATTCAACCCTAAATAAACACACCAAACACTAAATAAATCATAGCTAATAAAAAGCGAACACACTTCTAACACAAAAAAAGCAATTTCACTAGTGTATTTAAACTTCTAAATCTCCAAAAATGCATCAAAAAAAGCTAGCTCATGTAACCTGTCCTCACTGCATGGCAGCACAGAGCGCAGAAAGACGATGAAGACAGAGACAGATGGACGAATGACCTCCAGAGCAGGAGAAGTGGACACAAAAAGTCCCCAGTTCTTCAGCGTAGAGGATTAACCTCTGACTCCGCCCTCCAATCCGGCGGCCAATCAGAGCGCAGCGTGTCTCAAGCTCCAGCTCTTAGGGAAATCAGTCTGAGTGGCGTTAGTGTTGAAGCACAGCAGAAGTCAGAGGTCGGGGTGACGAGGACAAATTTCATTAGTCAGTCTTCCAGAAGCGGCACGCAGACTAACATGCTTTGACAAGCAGCTGCGTGACTGAAACAACAGCGCCGCAATGACATTCAGCGCGGCTACAGATACGTCAACAAATGAACACGGATACCAAGATAACAGCAAACACCCCTGCCGTTCCCCACTTCACCTCCATCCATCACGTCAGAGCAGCTCATAAATAAAGAAATGACCTTCTTGCAGAGTTTGTTTCTCAGGAAACTTTATTTTATTTAGGTCTACTCACAGATTATAGATTTTGGTTGTACGATTAGTTTGAGAAAGAATCACGATTATCACGATTATTATGCATTCATTCATTTCAAAACATTACTAGTTTAGAAAATTATCCTTATAGTTTAAAGTGTTATTTATTGCTGCTCAGTAACCAAATAATACAGCACAAAATAATAATAATAATAATAATAATAATAATAATAATAATAATAATAATAATAATAATAATAATAATAACAACAAGCTATACTAAATTTTTCTCTTTTCTCTTTGGACTTAAAAATAAGTGAAAAAACAGTTTTGGACATTTAAACATAAGTAAAAAGCAAGCCGCGCATTGGAAATAACGAATTTGCGTGCACAAAAAGATGCGTGAACGGCCCCTTAAGGCTGATTTATACTTTTGCCTGACGCCGCTTCGCAGACCTCAGCACGAAAAGGAACTGCATCATACCACCCCGTCATACGTACCTCTGGCTACATAATTCGCGATCTCCAGATATCTATATAGGTCTACGTTTTCAGAATGAGCCTTTGTTGTTCTTTTTCTAGAATGCTTTTGAAAACACTATCGGTTGGGTTTAGGGAAGGAGGTGAGTGAGGCATTTGGTCAGTCAGTCAGTCAACAGCAAGCTGGCCTGGTCGGCTGAAGTTTTGTTGCACCCTCTGGTGGATTTACGTGAGATGAGGATGCACAAGAGAAATTTGAGATCATCAAAAATCGTACACAGCGGCTTCTGGTGGATTTTCAAAAACAAAAACTTAGCGCAGACGTACCTCCTGTTACGTATTTTTCTGTCCACAGAAACGTAGACCTGGGTACATATCCGCATTGAGCATGCGTTGTCATTTTAGGTCACCAAAATTCAGAACAACGTCCCGCAAAATCCTGGAGTAACTAAACAATGTATAAAACTACATCTTGACGCATTCCGGCTTACATATTTGCATTGACTAAATTGAAACGGCATGAAAAGCAGACGCTTCCCCCAGTGCAGTTTTTCCAGCTCTGTTACCTGAGGTAATTAAGGTAATGAGCTGCACTTGACGCCACCGCCGGCTGTTGTTTAAGCACAGCAATCACACTGTTCACAATCAAGCGCTGCAGAATCCACTTCATAAGCGCAAACACACGGATGGGAATCACACGCATTTCAACAATTCTGCTGTTGGTTCTACTTAACAGCTCCTTAATGACTCCATTACTGATTATTTCATTGCTCTGCCTCATAATTGGCCTTAAGAACACAGCAAAACAGAAACGCTGAATTGAAAACAACACCACTTTTGATTACATAATTAGTGAAGTACCGTTTATCTCAACCCTGGAGAAGAACATTTGGGCTGAAAATGTCAACAAATGTAAAAAAGTGAGCTGTTTGTCCACCTTAAGAAGTCAAGTCAATTATGAGGCGATGTTTTATTCATGATCATTTTTTATTATTGTTTATTATGTCCTTTTTATTTCAAAATCAGGGTGATGCGGTGGCTCAGTGGTTAGCCCTGTCGCCTCATAGCAAGAAGGTCGCTGGTTCGAGCCTCAGCTGGATCAGTTGGCATTTCTGTGTGGAGTTTGCATGTTCTCCCTTTGTTGGTGTAGGTTTCCTCCGGGTGCTCAGCTTTCCCCCACAGTCCAAAGGTGAATTGAATAATAGTGTATGTTTGTGAATGTGAGAGTGTTTATGTGTTTCCCAGTACTGGGTTGGAGCTGGAAGGGCATCCGCTGTGTAAAACATATGTTGGATAAGTTGACGGTTCATTCCGCTGTGGCGACCCCTGATAAATAAAGAGACTAAGCTGAAGGAACATGAATGAATGAATTTCAAAATCACAGCACTCAGACTGTATCTGCAATATGAAAACAATGCTTGTTTTTTTACTACATACTTTTTTATTACCATTTATTAACTTTCAAGAGTTCACACTTAGCTGATGATTGGTTATAAAGCTTGTTTGGCGTGCTGTCCCGGGAGAGAGCCCTGAGCTCATAGATCCTCGAGCCCGGGGCTCCCTCCCGTTTGCAAGGCGAGAGGGGAGTTTGAGCTCAGGTAGATCTGGAGAACTCCCCTGCTGTAGTAGCTAATGAACAGATAGTGATTGCTCTTGAGATGACTACTTACTAGGAGTATGTCTATGATGCCGATTTGGATTAGTCAATTAACTTAAGTTACATGTTTTTGGACGGTGAGAGGAAACCGGGGAACCCGGTGGAAATCCATGTGAGCACGGGGAGAACCTGTAAACTCCACACAGAAACTTCGGCTGGCTTGGTAAGGACTAGAACCAGTGACGTTCTTGCTGTGAGGCAGCAGTGCTAACCACTGGGCCACCGTGCCACCCATCTAGGAAAGGAGGAGTGGAAGGGGGGATTCTTCAAAACGAAGATGGCTGTGATATGAAACTTAGGGTATTTATAGTGGCTTAGGAATCGTCTGATTGGTGAATCATGAATTGGATAATGCGGGACCAGCCGCAGCAATCATAAGCACATGATCCTCTCCAAATTAGTTTATAAATAAACTTCACTTAAATTCAAGTCAATCTTGTTTCAGAACATTTCTTTGTCCACCCCAGAAGATCCTAAAACTAAAATGCTAAATTAAAAGTATTTTTTTTTTTAACTAAAGCTTATTTGTTTCATTCAAGTACCATTTCTTGCAGCAAAAGAAAAATAAATGAGATCTGAGAAATGCTCAGTGGAAAAAAACACAAAAGCTATTATCAGATTAGACTCTAATTCAGGGCTTTTTGTCTAGGAACAGCTGCATTTTCTGCTGCAATGCTGCATTTGCAACTTTAAAATAAGATTTTGATTACATAATTAGTGAAGTACCGTTTATCTCAACCCTGGAGAAGAACATTTGGGCTGAAAATGTCAACAAATGTAAAAAAGTGAGCTGTTTGTCCACCTTAAGAAGTCAAGTCAATTATGAGGCGATGTTTTATTCATGATCCCTTTTTATTATTGTTTATTATGTCCAGTTTATTTCAAATCACTGTATCCGCAATATGAAAACAATACTATTTTTTATTATACATCTATTTTTATTACCATTTAGCTTTAACTTTAAGTCAATCTTGTTTCAGAAGATTTCTTTGTCCACCTCAGGTCCTAAAACTAAAATGCTAAATTAAAGTCATTTTTACTAACTAAAGCCATTTATTTCACAAACACAAAGCAAAACTCATCCCACATTAATTAATGGGGTCTGTTTAACTGTTTTCTTGCTACTGAAGCGTTCAGTTTATCCACTTACAAAGTCCGCCATGTAAATAGCAAATGCACCATGGCGTGACGCAACTGACTCTTAAAGGGAAGAGGAGATGAGACTCTGATTGGTTTAATGCACGTTATGCTCAAAACGCACCCATAACTCATTAAGAGAATAAGCACGACCCTGTTAGACCATGCGCCGTGGCGCAAACCGTATTTTTCCATGCTTAAAAAAAAGTGGATTTGGACATGCTCTTAATGCTTTTGCGCCATGCGCTTTAGACTTTGCGCCTAGATCATTAAAATAGAGCCCTGCAACACTCTACCAATTCACATTAGACTTTCCCCCTCCATTTCTGTGTTTAAGTCTGTTTTAAAGACCTATCTATTTTCTCTCGCTTTTAATACTCCATGATCACAGTTTTATTGCTTTTATTTATTAAATGTTTTCTTTTAAATTCTGTTTTCTTCTCTGTCTTTAGTACTCCTATGTACAGCACTTTGGTCAAATTTGGTTATTTTTAAATGTGCTATATAAATAAAGGCAGTACGTTGACGCAGTGGGTAGCACAATCGCCTCACAGCAAGAAGGTCGCTGGTTCGAGCCTCGGCTGGGTCAGTTGGCATTTCTGTGTGGAGTTTGCATGTTCTCCCCGTGTTTGCGTGGGTTTCCTCCGGGTGCTCCGGTTTCCCCCACAATTCCAAAGACATGCAGTACAGGTGAATTGGGTAAGCTAAAATTGTCCATAGTGTATGAGTGTGAATGAGTGTGTATGGATGTTTCCCAGTGATGGGTTGCAGCTGGAAGGGCATCCGCTGCGTAAAACATATGCTGGATAAGTTGGCGGTTCATTCCGCTTTGGCGACCAAAAAGGGACTAAGCCGAAAAGAAAATGAATGAATGAATGAATATATAAATAAATATTGCATTGTATTGTATTGTATGTAATAAAGCAGTAGTAAATAGTGTGAACTGTTACTCAATCTAAAGTGTTACCAACTTGTTTTTATTTATTCCAACAAAAATACCTAGAATGCCTGAAACAATAACAAACAAAATCAATAAACTATTAATTATTTATAAACAAATTATTATTTATTAAAAAATTTGGTTCATCATAGGAAGAAACATGCTAATGGTTAAAAAAAAAATTCCTAAGAAAGCGACCTCGAATGCAACTCAATTAACTTTAAAAAAAACTGCATTAAAGTGAATGTAAAAATCACACAAATCAGTGTTTTACTTTCCAGCAATTAACACCAAAGATCATCTACAGAAAGAAGTTTAAACGCTGTCACTTTTCAGGCAAAACAATGCATTAAGATGCTTCCTAGACAGAGACAGGCAGCAAATGTTTGCTCAGGCCTCCTGCTTACCCGAGAAAAAAAAAAAAGCACTCACGCAACTTCATCATCTCCAGAGTCTCGGAGAGATCACAAACGGATCAAACCCGGGAAAGCACAACGCCCGCCTTCAAAAAGTCAAACAACTCAATATGAAGTCATCCATTTCTCATCAGTCTCTCTGAAGGCTGAATGATCAGAGCTCCGTCCACATTCATCTGACTGCACTTCCACAAACGCCTCATTCCGCACTTCCTCTAAAGAGCTCCAGAAGACACGCCGTGTTGATTTATAAATCAAATATAGCACTTTCAAAGAGTTTGCAGAACTGGAACTGAGCGCTAACATGCTCCTACAGGAGATGACATCATACCGTATGTATATATCAGTCTGAGAATCATGGGAATGAAGTTAGGCTGGTTAACATGATCCAGCTTCTGGGAGATGAATTCAAAAAGCATCTTCAGTGCAATACATGCATTGTTGTTCATGGTAATAGTGAATTAAGATGCAAATATGTGCAATTTATTATAACCTTCGAAGGTTGGCCTATGTAGGATTTTTAAAATGTTGTTGAAGACGTGATTAAAGTTGCATTTATTTTGTTACGACCCCAAATGTCTGGGGCTGGGGTTGAAACCAAGTGGCAATCTCCCGCTCTCCCTCGTGAAGCAAATACGGAAGTAACTGAAACTGCAATTCATCGAAATTCCGCTAGTCGTGGCTCCATAATAGACCAAATTTCTATTGACCCCACTGTTAAAGTGGCCAACTTTACAGCAGGAAAAAAAAGGTGTTTACAGCCTGCTACAAAGAACGATTTTGGTTCATTTAGCTAATGTTACCCTTCATGACAACTCTGAGGGGGTGATCTTTTTTACAACTTATCCGTTTAGTTTATATTAAGTTATATTAAGTCTGCATAATTAAGGGCGGGGCCACTTGAGTGACAGCTAGGTCTCGCTGCTACTGCAGTCCTCAAAAGCAGAAAATGGGACCAAAAAATGAAAACACAAAAAAAAAATCACCAAAATATAATACACATTATACGTTTTTAAGCCTTGCCAACAAAATGTAACAAAGAATTTATGCTTTAAATGGCCCTGGGATGAAATATTGCCGTTTTAATGGCTTTCAATGGGGACATTTTTGTCCTGAAGGTCCTGCGAGGAGATATTTTTATACCTAGCGTAAAATAGATTTATTAAAGGAAATAAGGATGGCATATTAACATTTCAATAATAAAAATACACCTTTTTGCTAAAAACGTATGCTGTTTGTATTAACACAGGCAAAATGTTCACAACAAGTCTGATGAAAGATGGGCACAAAGACAAACAAGTGAAAATAAAAATAAAAATAAAAACATTTTGAGATCTGTATGGCCATTTATGAACATAAATATACATTTTAAGTTAACATGTTTCAACATAATGTACATACTTGCAATTTAAATGGTTGAAAAAAAAAAATATATATATAAATATTTAGAAATAGATGTCAAATTTATGACTTAGATATGTGAAAAAAAAACATGAACTTGTATTTCCATATATTGTGATATATCAGATTTCTATAAACGATATACAGTCAAGCCCGAAATTATTAAAACCCCTGGCAAATTCTGATTTAAAGCTACTTTTATTCATTCATTCATTCATTTTCTTTTCAGCTTAGTCCCTTTATTAATCTGGGGTCGCCACAGTGAAATGAACCGCCAACTTATCCAGCATATGTTTTACGCAGCGGATGCCCTTCCAGCTGCAACCCATTACTGGGAAACATCCACACACACTCATTCACACACATACACTACGGACAATTTAGCTTACCCAATTCACCTATACCGCATGTCTTTGGACTTGTGGGGGAAACTGGAGCACCCGGAGGAAACCCACGCCAACACGGGGAGAACATGCAAACTCCACACAGAAACGCCAACTGACCCAGCCGAGGCTCGAACCAGCGGCAGATTTTTTTTTCTTGACCGGAAATGACACAGGCGTCCCCCAAAAGATGATAAGACGATGTACAAGAGGAATCATTGTGGAAAGATATATTTCTTTAAAAAATATATATTTCTTTAAGTAACTTTAAGTCTGAATTTGCCAGGGGTCGATGTTTCATTAAGTCTGAATTTGCAAGTTCGGTGTTGATGTTTCATCAATATAGATGTTTTACCACTTCCAGTTTTTATAGCACAGCACTAAAGTAAGCTTTAGTAAAGGGTTTAAGATGATGTGTATTTTGATTGCTCTAATCAGCATTGGTAATTTCACATGAATTAGTCACATGATATTTGCACATCAAATGATTCAGAACAAACTGTCAGTCTTATAATTCCACCAAGTTGAATGTAAATACTATGTTTTTTCATGTGTTACAACCCCATTCTCTGCATACGAGCTAAAAAAAATCGAATATAATGTATCCTTGCACTCACCAGTGTTCATTATTGGTCCATTATCTTTGTCATTAATGCCATGTGACGACTCGTACACCAGCGTGCACTGTGGGGAAAAAAACACACACACACACACACACACACAAGGCATGTTTGAGATATATATTTCTTCATTTCAGTCAATACTATATAATTCCGATATCAGTATACTGTAATATTTAAAGAACTTTAGAAAAATTGTAGGTCAAATTCACTTAACTGATGTTATTATAGTTGTAGTATAGACACCGGGGTTTGCTTTGTATTCATATAATGAGAAATATACAGTGTTGGGCTAATAATTGACACTTCAACTGTATATATGAGCAACATCACACGAGTAGCAGTCTCACCAGTGACGATATACAGCCACATTGCACTGCTACGAGTGTGATATTGCGTTTATACAACAGTTCGGCGACATAATCATGTGTATAAAAAAAGAAAATCAAACACGGAGAGTCTAAAAATCCTTTTGTAAGAGGAACTACTGTCTTCCGCCATTCCTTCACATCTGCAGCTGACGTCAGAACAGCAGAAACTGTTGCTCATTCATTACCGTCACTTTAGAGCTAGTGTTTGAGTGATTCTCTAGCGTAATGTCTAAAGTGATGACAAAACAGGTGATTTTGCTCACATTTTAAGATTATAAGACTGAACAGCATGAAATGCCATCGATCTACAGAGATATCTCCCAGTATTTCTCTGTTGCAATCGGGAGATCACAATATTACTATGGTATAAATACAGCACTACAACATACAAAAGATCGGCTTAGAAAGTCATTTACCTGTTTAATAATGATTTGATCAGCTGTAATTTGAAATTACGCTCTTAGGGCTTATTATGCAGTCTCTGTCGCCATCTTGTGGATAGACAATGTCAACCGTTTTTGCTCAAAGACAGGCTAATGGCCACCTACGCACTGTCTCTCAGAAATTATAAATACTTAAAAATAGGCACTATCCTAATAACTAAACTGCATAGTTGCAATCTGAACAGCTACATTCTCAACAAAAAAGCCTCAGTACATTATGTTGCTCAACAGCAGTAATATTTGTCAAACTGTAGAGTGTCCTCAGCTTGTTGCTGTATGTGGGCGGAGTAATACACAAGGGTGAAGGGTTAAGAGGCTGGACAAGTGCTGTTACTGGCAGAATATCCCACGGCTATCAGCCAATCAGATTCAAGAACCAGACAGAACTGTTGTATAAATTGTCATATTGCACAGCCATAACTGTAAATAGTGTGAGTGTGTGGAGCAGATTGAACAGTGAGGATTCGTCACCTGCACTGCTGTTCAGATAATACAGCACTGCTCCTGCAACACACAAACAGCACCCGCGACGCTCTCGGCCTAATCACTTGAAATGCAAACTGCGCATCAGGCTTTAGCGCGATGACGGATGAGTCTTCACGTCTCATTAGGTCTCATGACCTTGGATGTTTCCAGTCAGTTCTTGGCACATGGCTCAGGTAAGCCAACAGGAGAGTGGCGGCGATCTGAACACTGCTGTTTTGTGGCGGATCCAGATCAAACATGCATCAGGACGAGCCACAATCGAGAACACAGTGAATCACTTCTGAAGAGTCAGATCAAACACAAGCACAGCGGCTCTCAGACAATCAACACACACACACACACACACACCCACTGATACTGTACAACACACATCGATACTGTACAACACAGCACACTTGATCATCTACTCACATACATGTGCTCACCTCTGTCTTTCTCTCTGTCTATATATCTGTCTCTCTGTCTTTTTCTGTCTGTCTGTCTATATATCTGTCTGTCTGTCTATATATACTGTATGTATCTTGGTCTATATATTGTCTATATATCTGTGTCTGTCTTTTCTGTCTATATATCTGTCTGTCCGTATATTTATCTGTCTATCGATTTATATCTGTTTGTCTATATTGATACGTCTGTCTGTCTATATATCTGTCTAGGTATCTGTCTCTCTGTCTATATGTCTGTCTGTCTGTCTGTCTGTATGTCTATGTATTTGACTGTCTGTCTATATCTGTCTCTCTATATATCTGTCAGTCTCCCTACATGTCTCTATATATCCGTCTGTCTATCTATCTCTCTTTCTTTCTATATATCTATATCTGTATCTATATATGTGTCTGTCTGTCAATATATGTGTCTGTCTGTCTGTCTATTTATCTGTCCCTGTCTATATATCTGTCTGTCTGAATGTCTATTTATCTGTCTTTCTGTCTGTATCTGTCTATATGTCTATGTATTTGTCTGTATATGTATTTGTCACTCTATATATCTGTCTGTATATATATCTGTACATCTGTCTATACTGTATGTCTGTATATCTGTCTGTCTATATAATTGTCTGTCTGTCTTTATATCTGCATCTATATATCTGTCTCTGTCTATTTCTGTCTGTCTGTCTATATATATGCATGTCTCTCTGTCTAAATATGTCTGTCTATAAATCTGCCTGTATATATGTCTGTCTGTCTCTGTCTATATATTTGTCTTTCTGTTTGTCTATATATCTGCCTATATCTGCCTGTGATATGAATTTTATTCCCTTTGTTTGACTTCCCCGCATTCAAACATACATCTTGTGCTGGATTCAGCCGCTGAATGGTAATTTATGAGGCATTCGCTATTTAAATCCCAATGGTGCGCGTCTAAATACCCTCCATTTCCTCAATCACATCCAACATCCATCTCCAGAACATCTATAATTCTCACAGCCGTCTGCTTTTCTTTTCTATATTCTGTCTGTCTCTTTCATACTGATTAATGAAGGTTTCGAGGGCATAAACGCTCTGTCAGCACAGTAATGCTCAATTCACGCATCTAAATATACAGCTTCAAAAGTGCTCAACAGGTTTAGAGGATGTAACTCATATTCGTTTCACAACAGCACATTTATTTGAACATAGTGACATCAGTCTTCAGGAAGTGACATCATTGGCAGGTAATGCAGAGCTGAAATGACTAACACATACATGCACAAGATTATATCATTTAAACGGTCATGAATGCACTCCAAACTGATACTTAACTTCATTGTGACTTTGAAAATCAAGGATGTCTTTATAAACTGAATAAATATGCAACTCCAAACAATCCAGGCTGTTTGTCATTTACAGTAGTTTAACTACAGGCAAACGGCTCTCTTGAAGCCGTTGTTAGATCATCAAGCTACTAACAAGCTATATTTCACATTAAAAATGACTAATTGAACCCATTAATCTTTTATTTGACCTGTGAATAATTCATTTGATGTGCAGCCACAATAAAATGGGATAAAAAATAAATATATAAGATAATTTATTTTAAATTGCAAGTTATTTGTTACTGTGAAAGCAATGTTTGAGAAAACAAATAAAATAATTAATCTAAAATAATCTAACAAACAGGTTTTCTGATACGTTTTTCTCACCCGCTTTGAATGTTATAGATGTTGTCAGCTGATAGATATCTACTGGGCCTCACAGTGGCGCAGTGGGTAGCACGTTCGCCTCACAGCAAGAAGGTCGCTGGTCGCTGGTTCGAGCCTCGCCAGTTGGCGTTTCTGTGTGGAGTTTGCATGTTCTCCCTGTGTTGGCGTGGGTTTCCTCCGGGTGCTCCGGTTTCCCCCACAAGTCCAAAGACATGCGGTATAGGTGAATTGGGTAAGCTAAATTGCCCGTAGTGTATGAGTGTGAATGGGTGTGTATGGATGTTTCCCAGAGATGGGTTGCAGCTGGAAGGGCATCCGCTGCGTAAAACATATGCTGGATAAGTTGGCGGTTCATTCCGCTGTGGCGACCCCAGATTAATAAAGGGACTAAGCCGAAATGAAAATGAATGAATGAATGAATGAATTTTTTTCAGATGTAAGTTCATTTTAAGTCATAATTTGTCAGTTGACAATTTCAAATAATTATGACAGGTCAAAATTCTAACTTTCATTCATTCATTTTCCTTCGGCTTAGTCCATAGGTCTCAAACTCAATTCCTGGAGGGCCGCAGCTCTGCGCAGTTTTGCTCCAACCCTAATCAAACACAGCTGATCCAACTAATCAAGGTGTTCAAGACTACTAGAGTCTATTAAGCAGGTGTGTGTTGGAGGTGGTTGGAGCTAAACTATGCAGAGCTGTGGCCCTCCAGGAATTGAGTTTGAGACCACTGGCTTAGTCCCTTTATTCATCAATGGTCGCCACAGTGGAATGAACCACCAACATATCCAGGATATGTTTTACACAGCGCATGCCCTTCCAGCTGCAACCCAGTACTGGGAAACATTCACACACACACTCATACACTACGGCCAATTTAGTTTATTCAATTCACCTTTAGCGCATGTGTTTGGACTGTGAGGGAAAGCGGAGCACCCTGAGGAAACCCACGCCAACATGGGGAGAACATGCAAACTCCACACAGAAATGGCAACTGGCCCAGCCGGGACTTGAACCAGCGGCCTTCTTGCTGTGAGGTGACAGTGCTTACCACTGAGCCACCGTGCCGCCCAAAATTCTAACAAGAAATAATCATTTTCTTACATAAATTGACAGACAAAAGGTCATGACAAAAAATATTAAAATTCAGATTCAAGGTTATGAGACATAAAATAATTACATAAGTTGAAATAGAAAACTATTATACAACTTGAAATTAAAAGAAAGTTTGAAATATGAGATAAGTCCATCATCTGACATGAAAAGTTGATGTTTTTAGACTTATTACATTACTTATTTACATAATCTGATAATTTATTGCATAATTTATTTACCATTTTTAATGAAAACGAACATTTATGTCAAGTGAAAATCGGATCAATCATGAGTGTTAATTAAAAAACTTTAACTAACTTAAATTATTATTTATTTTCGATTTTAACTTTATAGTGCATAAATCAAAACTGAGAAGTTTTAAGAAATATGATAATGATTTATTATTATTACGACACCATTAATGACAACTAGAAATTGTGACGATCATGATGATTATGACAACAATTTCTTGTAGAACATTTGAGATATAGTAAATCAAGTGTAAAGGTGGCATGGTGGCTCAGTGGTTAGCACTGTCGCCTCACAGCAAGAAGCTCACTGGTTTGAGTCCCGGCTGGGCCAGTTGGCATTTCTGTATGGAGTTTGCATGTTCTTCCCGTGTTGGTGTGGGTTTCCTCCAGGTGCTCCGGTTTCCCCCACAGTGCAAACATATAGCGCTATAGGTGAATTGGATGAACTAAATTGGCCATAGTGTATGAGTGTGTGTGTGTGAATGTGAGAGTGCATGGGTGTTTCCAAGTACTGGGTTGCAGCTGGAAGGGTATTTGCGTAAAACATATGCTGGAATAGTTGGCGGTTCATTCCGCTGTGGTGACCTCTAAAATAGAGACTAAGCTGAAGGAAAATGAATGAATGAAATCAAGTGTATTTTTTGAGCTTCAAAATTTTGCCTGTTTAAACTTTTTGGTGAAAGCCCATAAAGTTTCATATTTTTTAGTCTACAATCTTGAAATGACACAAGGTTGACTAAACGATGACAGAATATTCATTTACGCCTGAATCATGCCTTTAACCGGAGACATTTCCTGAGTTCATTTGGAGAAGCGGAGGCACTTAGACTCACAGAGATCC
Organism: Danio choprae; assembly: GCA_903798125.1. Taxonomy (NCBI): domain Eukaryota; kingdom Metazoa; phylum Chordata; class Actinopteri; order Cypriniformes; family Danionidae; genus Danio; species Danio choprae. Next base: position 2,420,862 of record CAIGQW010053927.1, on the reverse strand, counting down.
TCTCCTCAGATAGCGGCGTCTGCTCAGCCAATGAGCAGATGTGAAACAGATAGACCGTGGCCGCATCGATCCAGCCCTGCCTTGACTAATAGCCGCTCTGCTTTTTTTTACCCGGTCTCTGGACTTGTAGGTGTGTGATTGAGTTTGCATGTCACCAATCGCTCCTCTCTATCAGTCCTGCCCATCGTCTCAGGAGGATCCAGTCCAGAGACGCCCGAGGAAATGCCCATGTGTAAATACTGGGAGTGTCCAGTTCCCAGATCAGTGAACCGTGACCCGAGCACAAGGGTCGGCCGTGGGAAGAGTCGCATGATGCATAAATAGACGGCATTTGATGTGGAGCGGGTTTCATCTCAGCAGGGTGTCTGAAGTGTTTTACCACATCAATTAATGCAGATCTGTGGCTGTTGTGCCTTTATAGGAGGATTTAGGAATGGCCGATGATGCCAAGTAGTAGTCATACAACAAATGTCATTGATTAGCAATGATGGCTTCTGATGTGTTTGGTTCTAGTGCTTTAATTGGCATGTTGTGGTTCAGATCTTAGAGAGTTTCACTATTAAACACTTTGAAAAGGGTAGAAAGACCAGTGGAGGATAGTAATGAAGTTTTTACTTCTGTTACTATATGTTCTTTGGGTATCTGAAATATATTTTGGGAAACTTTTACTTCACCACATTTAACAGCATAATATTGTATTTTTTACTCCATATATAGCTAGACTGGGATATGTTACCTTATCAAAATGGTCCATATTAATACATTAAATGTACATATTAGTAGCTTTTGTGATTTTTGTGTACTAATATGTAGCTTTAGGGGTGTCACGGTGGCGCAGTGGGTAGCACGATCGCCTCACAGCAAGAAGGTCGCTGGTTCGAGCCTCAGCGGGGTCAGTTGGCATTTCTGTGTGGAGTTTGCATGTTCTCCCCATGTTGGCGTGGGTTTCCTCTGGGTGCTCTGGTTTCCCCCACAGTCCAAAGACTTTTGCTGTAATATGTTAGCAGGGCATCCGTACTTTTATTCACGTCAAACTGAAACAGAGTACTTTGCTACTCCTTTATTTGCACATTCCTTACACTGATTTGACCATGATCTGCACCGAACTGTAGACTTAAACATGACGCATCTCATTTTATTCCCAAATGAAGAATAAATGGACAGGTTTAGAGAGCTGTTGGTTCATTTATCCTCCTCATTCATTCATTATATGATATTTTTCCTCTTTGCAGAGAACACGAGATCCTGTTTTTCCCTCTGGAGTGAGCTTCCCACTTGATTGGCCAGTTTATAATGACACGTTCATCAAACTCAGTGTCTATGGAGAGAGCAACGGACAGCAGTCGGTGAGTTTTATACATCTCTGTTTCTTTCTGCTGTGGTTTGAGTCTTTAGTTTGTGTGTTTTTGTTGTGGTTCCATGATTGTGCTGCTGATTTGGTTCATGGATGCCACTGTTGGGCTCTTTTGAGGCCTGTGTGTTGTTCGCAAATCCCTCAATGCTTTTCTTTCTTTTAATCACCTGCTTGGTCATTTTTGTCACAAAATCATTCGCAGCTGAAACTTTAGTCTATAAATCAGACGTCGTCCTGCAAGCCGCACGTTTGATTATTTTGCATAAAGTCTGGCACATTGACGTTTATTCTGCTACAAATTGACAGCTCATTTAATTTATGTCGCAGCGATTCGTTCTGCAGGCATCGCTGAAGAAATTAGATATTATTTCACAGACTAAATCTGAAAACAAAGCAGGAGGTAGAGATGCTGGAGAGATGTGCCTGGACACTTTTCAGAGATCTTGTGATGCTGTGAGCCTCACAACTTACCCAGACAACTATTTTATTCTTTAATAATGCAGATTCATAACCGATGATCCCCAGTGAGCTAATGAATAATCATGAAAATGAATAATTATATTAAAACTGTCAACTGTTAAGTACTAAAATGAAATATGAAGAATCATCACTAATCTAAATAGACCATAAACAAGCATTTCTCTCAATATCTAAGCCTTAGATAACAGTTATTTTTTATATATTTATATACTTAATTTGGTTTAATTTGAGTTATTGTAACATTTTAACCTTACTAATCAGAAATGGCAGATATTGGCAATTTAGTTTTTCTTTTATTTCATTTTGTTTTTACCGTTTACCCGTTCTTTATGATTTTTTTTTACCTACTTTTCCCCCTAATGTTACTTATTTCCTCTTTCTATGCTACCTCTCGACTGACCTGTCGTTCCCTGAAATGTATTATGTTTTTGTTTGGTTGGAGGGGTCCAATTTCGCTGCATGTAACAGTGTTGTGACAAGTAAAGGCTCATCGTCATCATAACTTTATTTTGTACACTTTACATGTTGTGGAGCAATTTTTTTTTAATCTTCAGATGCTACTTAAATCATTTTCATACCTAATACACAGTCCTGATGTTACTGTATTATAAATACTTATCAATTCATATTATGCTCTATCGTTTATTTCATGGTGTCAAAAAATACGCAATCTTACTCTCCACTATGTGATGCAGACAGAAACGTGAATAATGGCCGTGGTGAGAAGGTTGCATTTTAAAGTGCTTTAAATTTAATTCATATTTTTTTCTCTTAATTAAAATAATTGCTTTGAAATTCTAAATTAAGTGAGAAAAATAATTACATATTCATGCTGTAACATTCGATTCTGAACAACGGAGTGGGGATCCAAATGCAGAGTCTTTATTTAGACAGAGAATGGTCAGACAGGCAACGGTCAAACACAGGAGCAAACAGTAGCATACAGGGTAATCCAAAGAATAGTAGGGTTGGCTGACGTAAAACTGACGTTTCGACACAGTGTCAAGATCCTGAAGCACAAGTCTTTCGAAACACTGCACCGCTGTTAAAGGAAGTTCTAAGCATCTGACTGGAAGATGCTGGTCGCTATAGCGCGCTCCATGCAACAACAAAGAAAAAGGTCTATACTTTAAAATGTAAAACAAGGACAGCACATAATATTTGACTAGATATTTTTCAAAATACTAGTATTCAGCTTAAAGGGACATTTAAAGGCTTAACTAGGTTAATTAGGCAAATTAGGGTAATTAGGCAAGTCATAGTATAACAGTGGTTTGTTCTGTAGACAATCAAAAGTAAAAAAAAAAAATTAAAGCTGCTTTTATTTTAGCCGAAATAAAACAAATAAGACTTTCTCCAGAAGAAAAAATATTAAAGGAAATACTGTGAAAAATTCCTTGCTCGGTTAAACATCATTTGGGAAATATTTGAAAAAGAAACGAACAATTCACAGGAGGGCGAATCATTTTGACTTCAACTGTATATTGTGATTTGAGATTTTTTGTCATATCGCCCAGCCATATTCATAACCATATGACGACTGCTCCGTCTGAGCCAAACGCAGATTTGAATATACCTCTGTGCTCATAATAAACGTGTGCAAACTTTGATCATTTATAGTTAAGATTGCATGGATGTTTGAATGGAGACGGTGATGTTTTCGAGATTAATGGTGCAGCTGCACCGCCAGTCCTCCAGCCGGACATTAGCAGAAGAGCAGTAATGAGAGCCGGTCCTTGACATTCAGAGCAGATCCTTCAGGCCTCATTTGAGCATGATTTGGTGGTTCGCCTGAAGCCTCACACTTTGGCATTCCTGCACGAGGCCTGCTTCACCTGCATGAATAAGAGAGCAGGAAGAGCCGATGGGAAACACTTCCTGATAGCTCATGCCGGAGGCCATGAAGTCTGAACGGACAGGTGGACTGTACGCTATCACTCATATAGAGACAGAAAAAATTATGCCACGTCTATTCCTGATTCACTTTACCTTACCAGTGTCATTCACAGCTTTAATTAGTGCAGAATTTAAATTTGCATGATGGTGAGACAACTAACAGATGGGATTAGTGGTATCATGATCAACTTTTTCTATTATTGGATACATTCATTTCTAAGATATTTTAAACAAGAATTGCTATAGTGAATGCTGACAAAACATTATATATTATAACTAATTATGGTGCAGCACGGTGGCTCAGTGGTTATCACTGTTACCTCACAGCAAGAAGGTCGCTGGTTCGAGTTGTAAGGAATGGTATTTTTAACTACAGCGGTTCGAACTGTAGTTTGCCAAATGACTAAAAAGTTATCAGTATGATGGTGAAAAACTGTACATTTCTAGTCAAACCATCCTTCTGCAATCTTATACCAAAAACGGAAATAAGGGCAGTTTTAATAGCTAAAAATGTGGGAGAGCGTTGCTGTGTGCATTAGCGTTCTAATGTGATTCTATTGTATTGCAATATGGAGCAATTAAGTGTTGATGTAAATCAAAAGTAATTTACAAATACTAGAAAATGAAATGATTTGATGACAGTAATTCTCTGTGGTTACAACTGAATTAGTTACAAAAATAACTATAAAATGATCAAAAATGAAATGATGGAAAAACATATGACATAAATTGTACCCAGCTTAAATGTAAAATAAAGTTACCTGAGAGAGGCAGAGACAGGGGAGGGAGAGAGAGAGACAAAGAGAGTAGGCCCTAAAGATGGCCTGATAGCAGTAGAGTAAGAGAAGATAGCCTCCAGAGCTGGAGAGGAGCAGAGAAGGGGAAAAAGAGCCAGAGCAAAGTTTACCAACCCTTTTGTATCTTTCTTGACCATGTGACCAAAGCCCAAATGCTGAGACATACATACTGACCAATCAACATGTGACCACATCGTAAAACCCCCAAAGTCCACACACCAGGCCCTGATCTTATCAGTGTCTGCCTTTGGAATCTGTATGGACCTTCTTGGTGCAAAAGACATGTTTTGCCATATAAACAAATGCATATAATAATTTTCATTCTTACAGAGTCTCGGCTGGGTCAGTTGTCATTTCTGTGTGGAGTTTGCATGTTCTCCCCGTGTTACCGTGAGTTTTCTACGGGTGCTCCGGTTTCCCCCACAGTTCAAACACATGCGCTATAGGATGAATTAAAATTGGCCATAGTGTATGTGTGTGAATGTGAGAATGTATGGGTGTTTCCCAGTGCTAGGTTGCAGCTGGAAGGGCATCCGTGCGTAAAGCATATGCTGGAATAGTTGGCGGTTCATTCCTCTGTGGCAACCCCTGATAAATAAGGAACTAAGCCGAAGGAAAATGAATAAATGAAAATGGCATGTACTCATTTATGCTGAGCACTGTAGACTGGCTTCTGGATTTCTACTACTTGTACAGCATTTATTAATCATAGTTCAACATTTGCTAATTCATTATTAACATCCAAATTCATGCTGGTTAACATTAGTTAATGCACTGTGAGTTAACAAGAACTTACAATGAACAACCTATTTTTCCATTAAGGTTTAGATTGAATAAATACTGAAATAAATGTATTGTCCATTGTTTGTTCAGGTTAGCAAATACATTATCTATCTCTAACCAATACAACCTTATTGTGAAGTATACCCCAAGAATCATAGTTCCCTATTTTTATAATTTCTTCCCAGATTTTCCCCAAAGGTATATTTTAGATGCATATGAGCGTCCTGCATTTCCTCAAGAGCACAATGTTCTCAAGAGGCTGAAATTCCAGAAATAGGCTTTGTTTATGTACTGTATAAATAGTGCGAACTTGTGAACCCGCAGTGAGGGTTTTGTAGTGGTTTGAGCCCGCCGGCTCTCTATCAGGTCCAGTTCTCAGTTTCCTCAAGAGACTACGGTCTATATATATATAGTGGCCGACATGAAGATCAAAAGATTCCTGTCAGACGTGTTTACTCTGCTTGGTAACTCAGACGAATCACATTAGTCATTTATACACGGATGCTGACGCAGATCTCCATGTTTCTAAATGCACAGCCATCGTTTATGAATGCAGAATGTTTATGCACTCGCTTCCAAATCTTAGAAAGTTTGCATTTTTGGTGTTTTAGTGCAGCTTGTTTGTTTCAATTGTGCATGTTGTTGATCTTCTGGAGGTCTAAACTAGTTTTGCAAGTTCACGACTTTGGCCTTCAAGATGCTAAATTATTACAAATTGGCTTCAGATTTGTTCAGACTTCAAAATGTATACAAAATGTACTTATATTAATAAGAAACGCAACACATTGAATTTAAATAGAGCGTTTAGGATTCAGAAATTCTTGCTTGTTTTGTGATCTTGTTCATTCATGGCAAGAAGAGCATCGTCTTGTTGAAGTTTAAATGGTGAAATTGTATTCATACACAGGATAAGGGCATATTCATGTTGATATCTTTCTAATATGTTTTATTTCATCTATCCTTTTTGTATTCATTTGATTGAATGCTCAATGTCTGGCACCAACAAAACACAGGAGAATAGTTTTGCCTTGTTTTTTTTTCTTTAACTTTTAATATGTGCAGTGTGCTTATTGATTTTGGTTTCATAGCAAGGTGCTGTGATTGATGGTCCTTTATTGTTATTATAATTATTTGTATTTGTTTTTAGTATTGTCCAAAACTGACCTCTGGTCCACTACATTTATTGATTTCAATTTTGGTACCCAGAAATAGGGGTGTGAAAAAAGATATATCTCTGTGTTTGTGGGCTTTTTAAATGATTTTTAATCAAGTGTGTTTTTCTGCTGGTGTCTAATTCCAGCCTGGATGAATAAATATGACACTAAAACGCCCAATAGGTGGTTTTAATGAGTCATTAATTCAAACGAATAATTCAAAACGGCTGATTCATTTATAAATGATTCATTCAGGAATGGAACACTAGATTGTAGTTAATAATATTTAATTAAATGATATTTTACTGAGTGTGTTTTAGTACTGGTGTCTAAGCTGGTTTAGGCCTGCCATAGATGAATAAACATAACACTATAATTCCCATTAGGTTTAGGAGTGATTCATTCAAGTGATTCATTCAAAACTTGTGTTGATCCACAAATCTTCTGCTCAACGTTTGGAATTATTTGTGTAGATGAAACATAAAATAACAATATTCTGTCTAATATATGCGTATGCAGTTGATTTCAGTTTTGGTACGCAGAAGTAGCGGTGTGAAAAAAGATATATCTCTGTATTGTTGGGCTTTTTAAATGATTTTTAACGTGCCCGTGTCTGGTTTCAGCATGGATGAATAAATATGGCACTAAAACCCCCAATAGCTGGTTTTAATGAGTCATTAACTCAAACTAATAATTCAAAACAGCTGATTAGTTTATAAATGGATCACTGACTCAAATGATTCATTCAGGAATGGAACACTAAATTTAATTCATAATTGTAATATCTAATTAAATTACATTTTACAGAGTGTGTTTTAGTACTGGTGTCTAAGCTGGTTTAGGCCTGTCATCAATAAATAAATATAACACTAAAATCCCCATTAGGTTTAGGGGTGGTTCATTCAAGCGATTCATTCAAAACTGCTGATTCATTGATTATGGACTCAAATAATTACTTGAGGAATTGATCACTGCGGTGTTAAACCACAACTCTTCTGCTCAGGTTTTGGAAATACCTTTGTAGATGAAATATATAAATGACAATATTCTGTCTAATATACATAAGCAAAGCCATTCACAGATATTTTAGCTTTCAGTTTTCATATCTTTCATTCTAATAGGCTTCATCGCAATGCTTTTGGACTCTCAAGTCAAGTTAGTTTTTTTCTAAAGCGTGCGACACACCTGATGTCATAGCACACCATTAAAATAAACAATCACCATATTGTCATAGATGATAAATATTGCCTCTTCACTGAGTGATTTGAAGCCACCTTGTGAACAATTCAGTACAACATAATGACGCAAATCATACTTGATTATAATGCACATTGTTTGCGAGAGACACAGAGAAGTAAGTATACTGAGCATCAGCATGCGGAAAGAGTAGATAAGACTATTCATCTCTTCAAGGCCTTATGTACCTGATTTAAGAAGCACTTTGAGAAGCAAACTAATAGTTGTCTGTCAGGAGAAAGTAATTATCTGCCGTCCACTGGACTACTGAACATGTCACGGCTGTCGCAGCGCCGGCTAATCAAGCGCTCCTTTATTTCCATTCACACACAGACGGAGGATAATGAAAGAATATTTTTATCACTTAGTCTTCATAAACCCGCCCCTTCATTTGATTGTCCGGATGCAGGCGAGGTACTCATGGGAGCGAGGCAGAGTTTGCACACTCACTGATTCTCATGCCATGTTCAGAGACTTCAAAAACGGGATATTAAGTTTGCTGATTTTTCTAGTGTGAGAAAAATGGTTAGGGATTAAGTCCAAGTTTTTACTGTGTGCAAATAGGGAGTGAATTGAGAATTAAACTTTTTAAAAGAAACTATTTAGATATTTTTTTACAATATACATGCACTTATTTGATCTGCTTTTTATGTCTTTATTATTATACATTGCAATTACATGCACTTATTT
>CAIGQW010053927.1:2382769-2406689 GCA_903798125.1 Danio choprae | reverse complement strand
ACACACACACACACACACACACACACACACACACACACACACAACATGAGATTACATGTGCATTAAGAGGAGAGGCTGGGCGAACAGCTGCAGTCTCATTTCAGACTGCACCACCTGTCTACATTAAACAACAAAAGTGGGCCAGATCTCTCAGAGCTCACACACACACACATACACGCACACAAACACAGCCCACACCTGCAGCTATTTCAGACAACTGCCATTCACAGGAACACACAACACAACACACGCTCCCTGTGTGAAGAATATCGCCAGTTTTCTCCCATTAGGAAAACCCCGGCAGCTTTCATCACCGCTTCAGACGTGCGGTTATGAACTGCGTTTGAGAGACGCGTCTATGAGCAAACGATAATGTGTGCATGATTACATACAGTTCATTTCTGTCTAATTGCCTGGCAAATTATACTGCATACTGTGTAATACTTCATTTATGAATGTGCAACATGCGGCAAACAACATGTATGCAGATCCCAAGCCAGATATACAGGAACAAACGCAAAAATCTCCTTATGCAAAAGATGTTTATATTGATTTGGTTAAAGAATAGTAAAACATTTCTCATTTCAATATAGGTGAATATGGCGTCAACATGTTTCAATTACTTTTACAGTACTTTATAGGCAATATTTAAATCAGAAACAAAGAATAAATGAATAAAATGCTTATACGGCTGTAGTTATTTGTATATTTACATTATTTACATAATTGCGTTAATAAAATTACCCAACATTTGACAAGTTTTAATCAAGTGTTTTAGAAAGATGTAATTATTATAAATTGTTAATGTATGCAAAACATATTAATGATTAGGAATTTGATTTTCAACATAAAAAAAATAAAGAAAACTAATAAAACTGCATAATAACCTGTGTGGTTATTTTGTATATATAAAATTTATAAAATACCATTTTTTATAATCACAGATTTTTTTGGGGCAGATGTATTCACAAACTGTTAATATATGCGGAACGTCTTCATGAATAATTAATCAGAAATGTTCGTAGTTTCCATACTACATTTACTTTTTAAAAGCAGGAGCGTTTCTAAAGCAATTTTACAAATTGTAATATTAAAACGTATTAATAAAAGTATGAAGACAATTATTTACATATTTAACTGCAGTGACAAAAATGTGTTTTTGACAACATTTGAAAAGACTGTTAATATATGCAAAACAGCTTGTGAATATTCAAAACCTATTTTGTCAAGAATAATTAAAATAATAAAACTAAAACATTAACAATTATTATTATAATTATAACTTTATTTAAATCAGAAACAAAGAATGAATGAATAAAATGCTTATATGGCTGTAGTTATTTGTATATTTACATTATTTACATAATTGCATTAATAAAAATAATAAAAATAAAAAAGTGTTTTGGAAAGATGTAGTTATTATAAATTGTTAATGTATGCGAAACTTATTCACGATTGTTAATAGGAAACTGTCCATTTGATTTTCAACATAAAAAATTAAGAAAACTAATAAAACTGCATAAAATGTGAGGTTATTTTGTATATATTTATAAAATAATTTTTTATAATTACAGATTTTTTGTACAGATGTGATCACAAACTGTTAATATGCAGAACGTCTTCATGAATATTTAATCAGAAACTACTTTCGATACTTTTCGATACATTTCTGATACAATACGTTATACGTTTTAAAAAAGTAAATAAAGCAATTTTACAAATAATTTTTTTATATTAAAATGTATCAAAAAGTATGATTATTATTTATGATTATTATGATTATTATTACAATTATTTATCTATTTAATTGCAGTCATAAAAATGTAAAAAACTGCTAATATATGCAAAACAGCTTGTGAATATTCAAAACATATTTTGTGTTAGGGATGCACAATATTGGAAAAATCTGCCATTACAATATTTGGTATTTCTGCGACACACATTGCGATATATATGTACAATTTCACCAAATGACTTGAATAGCTGTATGTGGAAATAGTTTCTTAATTTTAGATTGACTGGGATGATTCTGTAGGGGAATGAATCATGCATGAAAAGATAAAGATAAGAAAAGATAAATGCAACAGAGAAAATAGAAAAGTGAAATAAACAATGCGTTATGCTTTTTGTGGCAATCAAATAATATTCAGATACAGAAATGGGGAAAAAATCTAATATAAAATAAAACTGTAAAGACTTTACTGCTTAAATAGTTCAATAAAATTATTTCCTATTAAAGTTACAGATGCTATATATTATACATATAAATAATCCTTAACCTTATAATGACAATTCAAGATTGCAGATCCTGCGATGTGGCTATTGCAAATGCGTACATTGGGATATCGATGCTAAAACGATATTTTGTGTCATGAAAAATGTTAATAATAAAATAATTAATTTGCAATTAAGTTTTTATAAATGCCAAAAATGTAAAAGTATACAATTAAGCATTGTAGCTTTTTAAATAGTGTAGAAACAATAAGAGATATCAAATAACACTCCATTAAAACATTTAACATTCTTTAAACTTCTGCAAATAACTATAAATACACACAGATTTACACCTACCCAACAACACAGCCTCCAACAACATGAGATCAAGTCCATTTTTAGTCCACAATCTACCCCGATGAGATGTTAAAAGTAAAACTCCAGCATCCGGTATTCTAGATCCCTACCGAAACTGACTCTAGGCACAGTCAGCTCCGCAGCCACCATAAAGTTTACATACTCTACCAAGTTTACATACTCTATGTCGCTCAACTACAAGCACACGCATGAAGAGCTAAATATTACTGCAGTCTGGGTGAGCTTCAAAAGTGCATGCGTCTTTCCACCAGCAAATCTAATTTGGAGGGAAATAGAGTTCTCTTTGTGCGCTCATGTGGGGCCGAGAGTCCATGTGGAGGGAGGAGAAACAGAGAGATCAGTGTGACTGCTGAGAGATGCAGGCCAGGGGAACAACCAGCTGTTGCCCTCAATAAAACAAACTCAAGAGGATTGTCAGCACAATCACACCTCCTGCTCACAGTGTAGAAGCAGTGTGTGTTTTGAACAGGTCATATTGTGTGTGTTTGTGTGAGTGTGTGTGTTTTGAACGTGCGTGCGTGCGTGCGTGTGTGAGAGTGTGTGTGTTTTGAACGTGTGTGTGTGCGTGTGTGTGGTTTTTTACTTTCAGCTTCCTTTAATGTTGAGCAGGAAAAAAGTGACAAAGCAAAGTCACTGCAAAGAGACAATGAATCTTTGCTTTAAAAATGAACAGAACATTACTAAAAAAGTCTCAGTTTCTCTGGATTTATAGAGTTTGAGTTAAACTACTGAGCACATTTCTTTCATTTTAGGCTCCCTAAGGAGCCTTTCCAGTGATGAGGTCTTAAAAGAACCATTTCCTTTCTAATGTGAATAATAGGGCTGTACGATATTCTGCGATATACAGTTGAAGTCAGAATTAATAGCCATCCTAAAGTATTAGCCCCTGTTTGTATTTTCCCCCAATTTCTGTTTAACGGAGAGAAGATTGTTTTTAACACATTTCTAAACATAATAGTTTTAATAACTCATTTCTAATAACTGATTTATTTGATCTTTGTCGTGATGATAGAACATAATATTTCACTAGATATTTTTCAAAATACTAATATTCAGTTGAAAGTGCAATTTAAAGGCTTAACTAGGGTAATTAGGCAAGTTAGGGAAATTAGGCAAATCATTGTATAACAGTGGTTTGTTTTGTAGACAATCGAAAAACATATTGTAACGCCTGGATGGCAGATAATGACATGTTGAAGGATATATACAAAAACGGATTTATTGAACACTTACGGGGAACAGATACTGGATGCGGGAAGACAGGACGACACAGGAACAAATGAACCACACTAATCAGAATACCGGACAACAATGGACACAGACGAAAGGGTATAAATAGATAGGGGATGATTAGACTAATCACACACAAGGGATGAACACAGGTGGAACAGATTGACACTGATGGTGGCGAGAAAGACAATACAAAGAAACCACATGACGAAAACAAAGGAGGACACGGACGAACACTGACACATATTGATTAAGGGGGCTAATAATATTGACCTTAAAATGGTTTTTAAAAAATATTAAAAACTGCTTTTATTCTAGCCGAAATAAAACATATAAGCCTTTCTCCAGAAGAAAAAACATTATAGGAAATACTGTGAAAAATTCCTTCCTCTGTTAAACATTGTTTGGGAAATATTTTAAAAAGAAATAAGCATTCACTGGAGGGCGAATGATTTTGACTTCAACTGTATATTGCGATATATATGATTTCACTAGATGACTTGAATATCTCTATTTGGAAAGAATTGATCATTTTAGATGGATTGGGATGATTGTGTAAGGGAGTGCGTCTGCATAAAACATTACAAACATCTACAAGCGTAGATAAATACAATAAACAAAAAAATACAAATGAAATAAACTATTGTTTTGCGAGGAGTCTAACAGTATTCAGGCATACAGTAATTATATTAATGTTTATGTATAGTAAAATGTGAATTAATGCTGCGTAGTCTTCGCTGTACAAACAATTCAATAAAAATAAATGTTATTAAAATTGCAAACATTACAATTTCTTATGCCTGAAAGGTCACAGGCCTCAAAAACACATGCAAATGATCAATTATAATCCAGAGTTAACGTTGCAGGTCCTGCGATGTGACTATTGCGAATGCTCACATTGCAGTATTGATGCTGAAACAATATATTGTGAAGACCTAGTGAATAATATAAATAATAAAATAAATAAAAACTTTTTCCACTTATAAAAAGTATTTTTAAATAGATGTTAAAGGTTCCTTGTGTAACATAAATGCCAATAAAGAAATTGTATTTGGTCTGGTTAGGTAAATGATCATACAAAAACTAGTTATAACTAATTAGTTATTATTTTGTCATGTCATTTTCTTCACTTTTGATCAAATTTGCAAAAAATCGGTGGCTCAGTGGTTAGCACTGTCGCCTCACAGCAAGAAGGTCGCTGATTCGAGCCCCGGCTGGGCCAGTTGGCATTTCTGTGTGGAGTTTGCATGTTCTCCCCGTGTTCATGTGGGTTTCCTCCGGGTGCTCCAATTTCCCCCACAGTCCAAAGACATGCGCTATAGATTAACTGAATAAACAAAATTGGTCATAGTGAATGTGAGAGTGTATGGGTGTTTCCCAGTACTGGGTTGCGACTGGAAGGGCATCGGCTGCGTAAAACATATGCTGGATAAGTTGGTGGTTCATTCCACTGTGGCAACCCCTGATAAATAAGGGACTAAGCCAAAGGAAAATGAATGAATGAATGAATAAATGAATGAATGAAGAATAAAAATATATAGATAGTTTTATGGCTTTGTTCTGTTTATGGTTTCCTTTCATCGTTTAATTAATTACAATAACCCTGATTGCAATAGCTAAATAACCTAATTAATAATAACAACAATAATAATACTTAATACATGCATTCATGATGCCGTGACTGTGAGCGCTCAGGACATCCACCTGCACCGACAGTTTCAGCTTCCTTCCCATGACCTCTGACCCTTTATACACTGACAGCAAACAGGGACGAGCCATAAAAACTAAATGAGAAAGTCCAGAAGAAAGATGAACGCTTGATACAGGACACACATATATAGGAAGAGGAAGTGGAGGGCATGAGAGAGAAAGCAGACGCACAAAATAATCCACTCATTTAGAGAATGAAAAACCGAAAAGCAGGCCAAAATAAGAAGGAAAGCCCTTTGATTGTGGATTTGTTGGTATGAACAGGAAGTCTTTTTGGAGGAAACAGGAAGTCTGGCGGCAGAGCCTCCTGAAAACTGGCATGGAATGGCTGAGAGAAGTGTGCCTTTTTTTCCCATTACAGCTGAATTTCTGTCAGCAAAGACTTTCACCCTCCCGTTGCATGTTTCCTATAGCAGGAAAAGCTGGAGCTATTCTTGAAGAGGGATTTCTCTTTCCACACTCATTCCCTTCCCATCTCCACCATCGTCTTGCATATCACCATATCTCCACCTCTGGGAATTCTGATCTGTACAGAGTTTATTAAAAAAAACGTAAAAATACACAAAAAAGCATAAACCAGGCCGTGTTCATAAGAGTTGGATATGTTCTAACAAACAAGAAAGTGATCCGCAGTGATCCAAGGTCAAAAACCAAGCCCAAACAGGATCATAAAAAATGCATCAAAAGAACTGACCGGGAACGTCAAGTCTTGGTATTCTGTCAATCACACCGGTGAGACTTTCAATGGAGCTCAGGCACTTCAGGTTATTGACTGGAGCTACAGAAATAAATGCGCTGCATACGGATGGGAATCCAAAGGAATGGAACGATTTTGGCTCCACTGAAGTTTCTTGGAACTTTTGATGAGCAGTAATGCGAATTCCACTGCCAAATCTATTAATGAAACATTTGGAAGCGACTTTTTTGATGCACCATCAATGCAATTTAAAGGTCTCATGAAATTAAAATAGCATTTTTTAGTTGTTAGTATGCTAAAGGATATTCATTTTCTTTTCGGGTTATTCCCTTTATTAATCTGGGGTCGCCACAGCAGAATGAACCGCCAACTTATCCAGCATATGTTTTATGCAGCGGATGCTCTTCCAGCTGCAACCCATCACTGGGAAACATCCACACACACCCATTCACACTCATACACTATGGACAGTTTAGCTTACCAAATTCACTTATAGCGCATGTCTTCGGACTTGTGGGGGAAGCCGGAGCACTCGGAGAAAACCCACGCAAACACAGGGAGAACATGCAAACTCCACACAGAAATGCCAACTGACCCAGCCGGGGCTCGAACCAGCGACCTTCTTGCTGTGAGGCGATCATGCTACCCACTGCGCCACCGTGCAGCCCTGAGCAGTTGTAATATTACCAATAATTGCCCGGAATGCTGCTCTGTGTAAAAGCAAAAGGATAATTGCCGGAAAGATCGCGTTCACGTTTAGAACGCACTGATGTTAGACGTCTACTCCAGCCAATCAGAACATCCAGACGCATTCACATCCACATGTTTATGAAAATAGACGCCTTTGAATCCTTCTCCAGACATATTTAGCTGCTGTCTGATAGTCAAATAACGTTTCTGTGTTCCTTCCTTGTGTCAACTGTGGAAAATATAATTGATAAAATGCTTATGGGGCCTCACGGTGGCGCAGTGGATAGCACGTTCACCTCACAGCAAGAAGGTCGCTGGTTCGAGCCTCGGCTGGGTCAGTTGGCGTTTCTGTGTGGAGTTTGCATGTTCTCCCCGTGTTGGTGTGGGTTTCCTCCGGGTGCTCTGGTTTCCTCCACAAGTCCAAAGACATGCGGTATAGGTGAATTGGGTAAGCTAAATTGTCCGTAGTGTATGAGTGTGAATGGGTGTGTATGGATGTTTCCCAGAGATGGGTTGCAGCTGGAAGGGCATCCGCTGCGTAAAACATATGCTGGATAAGTTGGTGGTTCATTCCGCTGTGGCGACCCCAGATTAATAAAGGGACTAAGCCGAAATAAAAATGAATGAATGAATGAATGAAAATGCTTATGATAAACCGTTGCGTTCAGCTGCGCTCCTGTGAGTCAAATTTGAGTAACCTACAACACCGGTAGACTTTCGTTTTTCAAAGTATCTCAAGCTGCAGCACAAACTCAAATGTACATCTCGACATGTGAAAGTGTTCCTTCATATCATCAGCATTTGTAATGGAGTCAAATGTGTAAACAAAGCTGTTTTTAGCTGCGGTTAGGGCTTCTGCCTTCGGATGGTAGTGATTTTTATTTATTTTTTTCTATAGTTATTTGGTCCGTCTCTGGGACAAAAGCAGCTACATGAATACTAAAGTTTTAAATAAAAGTGAAACCATTAACACGTGACTCCCGTTATGTTTACAAATACATTTACGGCCGTTTAGAGCTCATTTATGGTTAATGATATCAGAATTTACCGGTATTTTGGAATAGATGTGTGAATGGTCTTTTCCGGAAAAATTCAGAACGTCCTTGCCTGTGTGAACAGCGCTTTTTTGAACTTACCGGTAAAGTCATTCCGGTAATTTTCCGGATATTTACCGGTATCACTGTGTGAAAGGGGCTATAGAATATGCACCACAATAAGCTCCATATCAATAGCGTTTCGTCAAAGCGAGCAGATATTTTCATTAACACAATGACTTGTCGTTCATCAACTGCAAAACTTTACGCCAAAGCAACCAGCATTCTTTTCTTTAAGTCACTCCGCCACTCCATCAGCGCTTCACACCTGCGAGACATTCATGCCATTGCAACTATACAGAACGTGATCTTCAATTAGCATAAGAATCCAGCATTCTGAATACTATTAATCACGTCTGCCAATCCTCGGCACTGCAATTACGCCTGTGCTGGTTATTTAGTGTGACTGGAATACGTCAAGCCATTAGCATAGCAGACGAGCTTGCTCTGTAATTAGTTTACGACAATGAGACTCCACAAACCTCGAAACGGATCAATTTGAGTAATGTGTAATGTCATTAAGGGAAAACACGGGTTACTACGGGAAAGCCATTTGCTTGTTTTTAAACAAGGCCTATTCATCATGGTAATTTTGTCATTGTTTCAGTTAAGGTGACATTATTTACATCTGGCCGCCGAGCAGCACCTGTTTGACAATTAGCTCAAGAGCGTTCATTTAAACGAGAACTCGGGTCTAATGAGGAAAACTGATGAGCTTTCTGTCGCCAGTTACATCATTTGGATCATCAATAATAATATGCACAATGCTGACAAAATGACATGGACTAAAAGAAAACGATGACAACCACTGCTCCAAACTGGGGAACAAAACAGACCTGAATGAAGGGAATATTTAGTGGTCATCTCATTAAAAAGTTGGCGGTGAGGGAAAAGCTCTTTGCCAAGACCTGTTGGCTGGTTGTGTGTTACTGGACTGCATCTATTCGGACTTGGAAATGAAAAGGATGAGCTTGTTAGCACACATGAAAACAGCCACTAATGAAGAACGGTCCGAAGGGAAACATTAAATGGATAAAGCAGAAAATCTTCCTAAACGTGGTGGAACTGAGCTGATTGAGTGATCTAAGGGTGCGTCTCAATCAGCACCTTTGCTCACTAGTCAGGACACCAATCAGGGAGTCAGCCATTTTAATGGCTGTCTCAATCGCAAAATACCACTCATCTCATTTTAAATTTTGTCGGGTTGTTTGAAACCTTTGTCTCAACTTCTAATGAGAAATTTAAACTGGCTTGGGAGGGTGAACTTGGAACTGAGATATCAGAGGAACAATTGGATAAGTGCCTGACTGCAGTACAGTCCTGTTCGGTAAACAGTTAATACAGTTCAAAGTCATTCACCGCCTGCACTATACCAAAACCAAATTACACAACATCTATTCCTCTATTTCCCCTATGTGTGAAAAGTGTAAAATGACAGAGGACACCACAGCTCATGCATTTTGGTTTTGCCCCTCTTTGTTCAATTTCTTTGCCATTTTTGATGTATACTCCAAGGCCTATAACATTACCCTCCAACCTGACAAAGAGCTTGCTATTTTTGGTGTTTCAGAACACTCCCTCACCCTTCCGAAACATCTCCAACAAGCCCTCACTCTAGGCATGACTGTGGCCAAGCGGCTAATACTAAAAAACTGGAAATCTCCTTTACCTCCTTTTCGAATCTGGTTAATGGATATGGCCTACATCATACACTTAGAAAGGTCCAATTCTAATATAAAATTCTTTGCTACCTGGGAATCCTTTCTCGGATACTTAGGCCCCGTTTACACTGTCAGGTCTTGATGCCCAATTCCGATTTGTTGCCTATATCTGATTTTTTGCCTGTCCGTTTACGCGTCCTTTTAATTGTGACTCATATCCGATTCATGCGTTTACACTTGCCATACAATTTACGATGTTGCGCATGCATAAAGGCGGGTTCTAGCATCTGCGCCACAATATCCACAATGGAAGAAATTGTCTTGCTTTTAGCTCTGCGGAATATGCGAAGTTCGCCCAACTTTAAAATGATTTTGAGGTGGAGGAGGAGGGAAAGGGCCGTCATCGCAGCTTGCGCCTATGGTTTATATATGGTGTCCTCCACCATTCAGAGGAATTTGTGGGTACGAGAGAGATCTCAGGTCTGGTGGGAGCAAATTGTGACAACTGACCACTTGCCTCCATGTTTCCTCTGTTGTTGTTGTTGTTGTTTACCGTGTCGGCGTCTCCACACACGCTCTTCCTTCTACGTCATTAAACCACGGAGAAGTACCACATTGTCACAAGTTTAATGACGTACAAAACAGAAAGCCTCAATAAATCCGATCTGCCTGTTTACATGATAGTCGCATTGTCACATATCCGATGTATATCTGATTTATTTCCACATGTGAAGGAGGCCTGAAACCGATCTCTGAATATCCGAATGCATTCATTTTCTTTTGTGTTTACACGGTCATAGAACAGATCCGATCTGTGTCACATATGAGCAAAAAATCTGAATTGGGTAACTGGCAGTGTAAACGGGGCCTTAGATCTGAAACGTGCTCAATTCAAATCCAGCACCCCTAATGAAAACTGACTGGCACACTACCTTTTAGGACTTTTAGATGACTACATACTCTGTAACACTACATTTTGCATCTCCAAGCTGAACCCACATGTATGGCAATTCATATTATATTTACCTGCAAAGTGTGTATATTCTGAGACAATGTTGTTTGTTTGTTCTGTTGTACTTAAAAAACATTAAAATAAAAGTATTTTTAAAAAGGAAAGAAACTGTTGTTTATTTGTGTTTAGCATGAACATACATACCTAGACAGGCTAAAAAAATAATAATAATAAATCAATATATGTAAAATATTAGTTATGCTGTTGTTTAAAAATTCATTTTGATGTTGTTCAATGAGGATGTTCCCATGTCACACTCCAGTGTCCCAATGTGTAATGATCCAAGCTCATCACTGTCACTACCAGTGCCCAAATTCATGTGCATGACCTACTGATCCATGACCTAGGGAGCTGATTGAGACATACCCTAAGTCAGGTCAGGACCTGGATTTTACTTTGACATCAAGTAGTGACTCAACACTTGAGTAATGGCACCAATTTACAAGCTCTTGATTTGATCTAGATTCTATATAGATTGGTTAGAATCTACGTTTAATGGTTCACAGGAGAAGAGCACACAATCTAGCATAAAGCATCAGTCTAGTGCTGAAAGTGAGGGAGGTAAGATTAAAGTTGAGCAATTCCAGTATTATGGATGTGACATTTGCAGCAAATACATACATTCACATAGAAAGCATATGTTAGCATTATATTGAAACATTTGTTTATATTTTCCAAAACAACTAAACCACAGAGTTATGGGAACAGAAAAATATCAATCTGTAAACATGTTTTATATTTTAATTGAGGAAAAAACACAAGCGTTATGGATGTGACCAAAAAAGTTAGCAAGTTTACAGAATACAGCATACTTTGTAGAAATTCGGTGAATTAAACTGCACTACCCAAAAAAAATAATGCTAATCAAAAAGATAAGTGTTGGCTCTCTGTGGAACAAACATTTTTTATAAAATTTTATTTGACATTTTTGCATTTGGGCAGCACGGTGGCGCAGTGGGTAGCACAATCGCCTCACAGCAAGAAGGTCGCTGGTTCGAGCCCCGGCTGGGTCAGTTGGCATTTCTGTGTGGAGTTTGCATGTTCTCCCCGTGTTCGCGTGGGTTTCCTCCGGGTGCTCCGGTTTCCCCCACAAGTCCAAAGACATGCGCTATAGGTGAATTGGGTAAGCTAAATTGTCTGTAGTGTATGTGTGTGAATGAGTGTGTATGGATGTTTCCCAGTGATGGGTTGCAGCTGGAAAGGCATCAGCTGCGTAAAACATATGCTGGATAAGTTGGCGGTTCATTCCGCTGTGGCGACCCCAGATTAATAAAGGGACTAAGCAGAAAAGAAAATGAATGAATGAATTTTTGCATTTATGAGGAAAAAGCTTCGTTAAGGATGTGACGGATGTAAAATTGCCACTTGTGTAACTTTGGTAAATCAAATATAATTGTTAGAAAACATTGACCGAGACATTTTTGGGTATTTTTAAAATACTTGCTTGCGCAAAGAACGTAGAAACAGTTTTGCTATTTTGATGAACACTTTTTTTTTTCATGGTAAGGTTGACATTTGCATTGTAACAATTGCTCAGTAACAAAACATTTAATATATGACAAATGTGCTGCAATTATTTGAGCAAATTTCACCATTTTGAGTCGAATATATGGTATAATTTACATGATTATCGTTATTCCTATCTGAATGTGGTAAGACATGAAACGAGTTGTGCTTTTGACAAATAAAACACAGATAAAAGTTCATATAATAGATCCTTTTTTACAAACTATTCGAAGTTAATTACTTCCGGACTAAAATTAGACCTTCACCACCTTCACAGATTGGTTCTCAATGTTGAAGATAAAGTTACATGTTTATTTGTGTGCATATACTGTACATTTGTTGTATAAGAAAAATAATCTGTCAACTAATTTTACAATCTATAAATAGAACCCTGACAGCTGGTACATTAATATTAAAGGTTAAATTTAACAACAGAGAGCAAGTTCGATATTTATTATAAGATATAATATTCAACAAGCAAACAAAACCTAAGTTGTTTAACACCCAAACTGCACATAAGGTACTTTTAAATATCTTTTAATGACAGAAATATGCTCTGCTTGAATTTGTTATAGAAATATAAAGCAGTTTAAACATGTTTTAAGACAAATTCATTCCAATATTTGTTTCAGTATCAAAGCACAAAAGTTGTTGTTGTTATATTAACTGGTAATTATGTTCTATGTTCATTTGTAAAAGCATTTAAACGTTGACAGATACATTTCTACATACGTGAAGATATGACTCACAGCAAAAATTATATTATTATGTACATAATATTTAGCAAAATTCGTCCCTGTAGAGTAACTTAGCTACCATAAACACACGAGTAGACGCTGAATGTCTTTCCTATGTATTTGTTTACAATACATGTTTGACGTCTTTTCGCGATTCAAACGATGATAAAACAATTGAATGTCATTCATACATTACATTTTAATATGTTTACAGCTCATTTCAACGTACCTTTTCCGTGTTCTTTAGCTCATTTCGTGCATTTTAACTAGCACATGAAAGAGACGATCCTCAGGCGTTCAGTCAGTCCTGCCGGCTGCCGTTAACCTTTAGTCCTGTCACGTCACATTGCGCGCTATAATATTAGTTTTTATTTAAATGAATGAAATTAATGTTTCGCATCTAATAATGTAAATCGCCAATCCATCCATACCCAACACTAAACTGTCGAAATTCATATCTATTTCTGCTTTCTACTGAAATGGGCTAGCTCTATTAGGCTAGCACAACCTTTTGACTTGGACAACAAAAGACCTGGGAAGTGTTTTGCCTCTCTTTTAAAAGACTTTGAAAACACGAGTGCTGTTAAATCAAGTGGCTCACGAAGGCACTGACCTTGCTAAAATGTTAATTATGAGAAAATTACTATGGCGGAGACGAGGGAACCTTTATCCGCAACTTTTCTGAACCCCTGTCTTTAATCAGGTGTTCCCGCCGGCCGCGAGAGCCTTAACATCCATTTTGGGGATTTTTTCAGGTTGAAGGGGTTTTACTGTCTCGTAATTGCACAGCTTTTGATTGCAAATAGGTGTAAAATTATATGTTTACCTTAATTGCCTAATAACGGTCCAGTCCCAGTGATAAAACTCGATGCAAGCACAAAGTTTAGTGAGATGTTCATCCCGCAACGCTTTCGGCTTTTTACGAGCGATTCTGATCACATTGAGGGAGATCCGGAAAAACAAACACTGCGACAGCAGCAAAAGGCAGTACAGCTCAGACCTGTTTTTATGATGTTTTACCTGGAAAAAGTAGATGAAAAATACATACAGTACTAAATATAATATTCATTCATTCATTTTCTTTTCGGCTTAGTCCCTTTATTAATCAGGGGTCGCCACAGTGGCATGAACCGCCAACTTATCCAGCATATGTTTTACACAGCGGATGCAACCCATCACTGGAAAACACCCATACTGTACACTCTCATTCACACACATACACTACGGACAATTTAGCTTACCCAATTCACCTATAGCGCATGTCTTTAGACTTGTTGGGGAAACCGGAGCACCCGGAGGAAACCCACGCCAACACGTGGAGAACATGCAAACTCCACACAGAACTGACCCAGCCGAGGCTCGAACCAGCGACCTTCTTGCTGTGAGGCAACAGCTGCGCCCCTAATATAATATATCACATAATATAATAGTAAGGAGGGCAACACGGTAGCTCAGTGGTTAGGACTATCGCCTCATAGTGAGAAGGTCGCTGGTTCAATCCCTGGCTGGGTCAGTATTTGTGTGGAGTTTGCATGTTCTCCCCGTGTTTGCGTGGGTTTCCTCCGGGTGCTCCGGTTTCCCCCACAAGTCCAAAGACATGCGCTATAGGTGAATTGGGTAAGCTAAATTGTCCGTAGTGTATGTGTGTGAATGAGTGTATGGGTGTTTCCCAGTGATGGGTTGCAGTTAAAAGGGCATCCGCTGCGTAAAACATATGCTGGATAAGTTGGCGGTTCATTCCGCTGTGGTGACCCCTGATAAATAAAGGGACTAAGCCGAAAAGAAAATGTGTGTATATATATATATATATATATATATGGGGTCCTCACGGTGGCGCAGTGGATAGCACGTTCGCCTCACAGCAAGAAGGTCGCTGGTTCGAGCCTCGGCTGGGTCAGTTGGCGTTTCTGTGTGGAGTTTGCATGTTCTCCCCGTGTTGGCGTGGGTTACCATAATCTGTTATGGTAATTCTATAGTTTCTGTGTTAAAACAAATTATACAGTGTAAATAAAATACTGTACTGTAGCAAGAACAAAAGTAAGCCTATACATATTTATTACATTTGATCATTTCAGTTTAGTTAATACTACAGTATTCTGCAGCATTCATTACCAAATAGTTGTAACAGTTGGGTTAATAATAACCCAACAGGTTAATCCAACAAGGGTTGTTTTTGCATCGACCTGCTGGTGGGTTATTTTTACCAAATCCATTGGGTTAAGGTTAACCCAACAAATTATAAACCAACTAGGTGAGTTGTTATGGATGCGATCCAATAAACATTCAGATTAACCCAACATAGTGAGCCAACATTTTTAACCTCTCTATTGGGTAAAATTATTAACCCAACATTTTTTGAGTGTATATATAGGTCTACATACAGTATAATACACTTATGGTTCAAAAACAAACCTTTTGTATTCATTTTTGAAGTTTTCACATGCAGCACAGATGTACATTGACTCCTGGTCCACAAAGATGCATTTATTTTTTATAGCACGAATCCGCATTCTTGTGGTTTAAGCGAAAGCAACAGCAGGATCTAAATTCAAGATGTGCATGGGGAAAAGAATCCCAAGGTTAAATCATCTGCTGAATGCACAAGTTTGCATTTATATTGTCTCTTTATTAATAATTCATTATATATAGGCTCATTCTGAAAACGAAGCCCTATATACATTTCTGGAGCTTGCGAATTATGTAGTCAGAGGTACGTATGGCTGCATTTCATCTTTCTGTAATTTTCATCTTTCTGTCATCGGTATGATGCCATTCCTTTTCATGCTTACGGCTGGTGTGGACGGCTTTTCTGCTGTTACCAGTTTGTTCAGTGGCTCGCCTCATCTGTCTGCGGAATTGTGATGTGGAGCAGAGTTGACCGCGAAGACGGGGTTCGAGTCCGGGGAAGAACGGCTCCAGAAAGAAAAAATAAAATAAACTAGCAAATAACAGGGTGAGAATGTGGTAAAATCTGAAAATGTGGTAAAAATCAGGATGCTGCGAGGGCTTTTCTTTTTCTGGATTGCTTTTGAAAACACTGTCGATCAGGTTTAGGGAAGTGGCTGGGAGGGTCAATCTGTGCTTTGGAAAACACTATCAGTTGGGTTTAGGAAAGTGGCTGGGAGGGTCAATCTGTGCTTTGGAAAACACTATCAGTTGGGTTTAGGGAAGTGGCTGGGAGGGTCAATCTGTGCTTTGGAAAACACTATCAGTTGGGTTTAGGGAAGCGGCTGGGCAGGTCAATCTGTGCTTTGGAAAACACTATAAGTTGGGTTTAGGGAAGTGGCTGGGCAGGTCAATCTGTGCTTTGGAAAACACTATCAGTTGGGTTTAGGGAAGCGGCTGGGCAGGTCAATCTGTGCTTTGGAAAACACTATCAGTTGGGTTTAGGAAAGTGGCTGGGCAGGTCAATTGGTGCTTTTGAAAACACTGTCGGTTGGGTTTAGGGAAGAAGGAGGGCGAGTCAGTCGATCGGTCAGTCAGTCAGTCAGTCAGTCGACAGTGACCTCTAGTGGATTTTTGCGAGAAGAGCAGGCATGAATGGCACTCACGAGAGAAATTTGAGATCTGAAACGTTGAGAAATTTGAGATCAGGACGTTGCTCCTGGAACGTATTCGTCGCTCTCCAGAAATGTATATGAGGTACGTTTTCAGAATGAGCCTGGGTTGATATATATATATATATATATATATATATAATCTTACATATTTTACATAATCTCCTTATATATAATCTTATTGCATCTTAATATTTCATTTTCTCCGTGTCACCCTTTTTACAACTTATGTTATACAAATAAAGTGAACAAACAATAGCTGTTGCATTTTCATAAAATTCAAGTTTTAAATAGCTTACTTATCCAAAAACCTAAAGTTGAAATAAATACATATTTCACATCCGTTTTACAGCATCAAATTGTTCAATCAGAATCGTGACCCTAAAGCTTCATCCAGGTTTAAATATAAACAAATAAACAAACATAAATGTTTTTTTTAAACATTCCATATCCATTGTACAACATAAGATTTGTTCTTGCAATTTTCAGAATTCCAAAATTTCATCCTTACATAAAAAACACATTCATAAATAAAATGTAAGCATCATTTTTTTGTTGACGTACAGACAGAGCTTCACTTGATTGAGCGGCTCCTTCCTGCCTGTTACTAAGCAACAAGTGTGATGCTAATGTTGACCACCTGCTGAATATTGACAGTGCAAATGAGTGTTTGTGGACGAGGAAAACGAATGTGACTCGACCACCCGCTGCAGCCCTTTAACACCATGCAAACATCTTCAAGCATTCGCCACTCGCTCGCATACTGACACTGTTCATTTCAGCCCAGCATATTCATGAATGAGTGGAGTAATGATCACAGTGCTAATAGATGGGGTCTATTTATAGGGTCGCATTCATAATTCATAAAAGCGAGAGATACTTGTGTCTGCTTGCTCTGCTGAAACAACTGTTCAGAAATGTTGCCTGAATATATGTAACTCACGAACAGAGGAGAGCTGCTGGAATTAATGTATATGATATACTCAGGCTACGCTGTTTGTTAGTCTGTTTGTTAGTGTGCATGTGAGTGTGTTTTAATTATTACTATTAATAGTACATGTAACCATTCGTAAACTCGTTTAAAACAGAACTCAAGGAGTAAACATAAGAACATTTAGTATAAAATTGTTCAAATAAATTTCAATTCATTTCAATGTGCAAAATGCTCCGGTTTCCCCCACAGTCCAAAGACATGCGCTACAGGTGAATTGGTTAAGCTAAATTGTCCGTAGTGTATGAGTGTGAATAGGTGTGTGTGGGTGTTTCCCAGTGATGGGTTGCAGCAGGAAGGGCATCAGCTGCGTAAAACATATGCTGGATAAGTTGGCGGTTCATTCCGCTGTGGCGACCCCAGATTAATAAAGGGACTAAGCCGAAAAGAAAATGAATGAATGAATGAATGTTCAAAATTACTAAACATCATAGTACTATCAACAACAGCTATTGGAATAAACACAACATTACATATACTGCATATAAATATTATTATTATTACTTGTATAAATGATGAAATATGCATTTACTAATTAAATTATTATTATTACAGGTCGTGGCTCACAATCCACAGCTTCGTCGGTTGTTTTTAAATAATTAAAAAATAACAATTAAATTGTAAGCAGGCCTCACAGTGGCGCAGTGGGTAGCACGTTCGCCTCACAGCAAGAAGGTCGCTGGTTCGAGCCTCGGCTGGGTCAGTTGGCATTTCTGTGTGGAGTTTGCATGTTCTCCCCGTGTTGGCGTGGGTTTCCTCCGGGTGCTCCGGTTTCCCCCACAAGTCCAAAGACATGTGCTATAGGTGAATTGGGTAGACTAAAATTGTCCGTAGTTCATTCCGCTGTGGCGACCCCAGATTAATAAAGGGACTAAGCCGAAATGAAAATGAATGAATGAATGAATGAATGAAATTGTAAGCACTTCTCTCTTTGTGTCATGTCCTTTAGAAGCCCAAATACAGAAACAGAAGAAGCTCTGTGGAAATAGCAGCGTTTGGACGCCATTTTAGCTTTCTCTGCTGTAACATTAAAGGGCATCTGGCCACGTCCCGTTGCTGCGCAGGGTGTGTGCGTGTGGTGAATGAAGTGAAGGTGAATGAAGTGAATGAAGGCGTAACCTGAAGCGTTTATGATCTCACTAGCCCGGATGTATTTTTTTGTAGTCCCCAAATTAAAAAGAGTTGTTAAGCTAACTCTATAAAAGTCAACATCTCCCTTTGCATTGAACTTTGAGCGTCTTACATTCAGAGATGTTGTTTATGTTCACACAGCCACATTACACAGCAACTAAAGTTTAAAATATGATATCGTAGTGGACCACCCCTTTAAACACCAATGTATTAGCCAAAATGATCAGAAACTTTTTATTTTTTTTCAAATGCTTCCAAAGAGCTGTTTAACAGAGTAAGAACATTTTTCACAGTAATAATAAAGTGCGCCAGCAACATAGGAATAGTAACATTTGATTTTAGGCAGACTTTAATACATAAACATTATGAAATAAGTTTATTTTAGGAGTCTAAAATAATGTTTTGAATAAAATTAATAGGCCTCATGGTGGCGCAGTGGGTAGCACGTTCGGCTCACAGCAAGAAGGTCGCTGGTTCGAGCCTCGGCTGGGTCAGTTGGCGTTTCTGTGTGGAGTTTGCATGTTCTCCCTGTGTTGGCGTGGGTTTCCTCCGGGTGCTCCGGTTTCTCCCACAAGTCCAAAGACATGCGGTATAGGTGAATTGGGTAAGCTAAATTGTCCGTAGTGTATGAGTGTGAATGGGTGTGTATGGATGTTTCCCAGAGATGGGTTGCAGCTGGAAGGGCATCCGCTGCGTAAAACATATGCTGGATAAATTGGCAGTTCATTGCGCTGTGGCGACCCCAGATTAATAAAGGGACTAAGCCGAAAATGAAAATGAATGAATGAATAAAATTAATACCTCTATTAAAAAAGGATGCATTAAATTAATTGACAAATCTTTAGCAATACTATAAATATCAAATATACTTCATGCATTTTCAAAACTTTTGTCAATAAATAATACAATTTAGGATTGAATTGTGTATGTATTTACAGTATTGTATATCTTTACTGTAAAATATACAATCATTTTCACAATGCAGCCTTAAAATACAGTAACATACTGCATAACTACCCTACAGTAAAATACAGTTCATGTTACAGTTCAGTTTGCCAGTAACTTACTGTAAATCAATTACAGCAAAAATACCGTATTTTCATTTACAGCACCATTTACCTTGCTGTGTATGTTTTTACAGTATTGTATATATTTACTGTTAAAATATCCAGTCATTTTCACAATGCAACTTTAAAATACAGTAACATAACTATCCTACAGTAAAATACAGTTAATTTTACAGTTAAATACTGGTTAACAGTGCAATCTTTGAACGTGAAGGAACTAACACTTCATAATATACAAGAAGCATTACTTAATAAACACTAAACACTATTTAATGAATAATATAGACTCCTAGTTCCTCCGTCCGTCCACCCTTAAACCACATAAACCGAACCTCGCAGCTAACACACAAGTTCACAGCTAACTCAGAGCTTTTATGACTAGCACGTCAATCTCGGCACTTCCAGAGAGAGGCTGAAAGGCGGCAAACACCGATGTAATTACTGCTGCTAGAGGTGTATAAACACAGCTCCATCTCCGAAAAGGCTTCTATGAATCCGGGTAATTAAAGTGGCCCTGCTGCTTTTATTCAATCAGCGAGATGCCATTGCGACTTTCACAGGCGCCGATCAGAGGGGAAGGAGAGTTGGCCTTCACTTGTAAACGCTGATGTGAAACAGCGCCGATGTAATTGGATGATGCTCGCAAATGGCGCTCGCCGCTGACCATAATACTGACCTATCGTTTGATTGCAGGCAGGCTCATTTATTAAAAGAGCCAGAAGACGCGGGAGAGGTGATTCTAGGAGAGAGAGACGCTAATCAAATATCTTGATGGAGTCCTGGTGAAGAAATAAATAAATTAAAATCTCTTATTTGCTTAGCTCATAATCGTGAGCGTTTGCAGCAAATTGCATTTCGGTGTGGGTGCGGGTGTGTGGAGATAATGGACTGTCAGGGACATAAAACGGAGGCCTAGAAGGGTTTTGACCCTGTCCCGCTCTGATTTAAGGAATAGTTTGTCATCTGAATGGTACGTTCATGGTAATTAGAAATGCTTCTTGATCATCAAATCGTCATCGGCTGGGGTGATGATGCTGATTGGATTACATTACAATGTTTCACAATTTTACAGTTATTGATTGTGGCCGAGAGAGGTCAAACATGCATGCAAGTTAAAGGAACACTCCATTTTACAAAAAAATTAGGCTCATTTTACAGCTTCCTTAGAGTTAATCGTTAACCATTTTTTAATCCATTCAGCCTATCTTCTGGTCTGGCGGGAGCACTTTTAGCTTAGCTTAGCATAAATCATTGAATCAGATTAGACCATTAGCATCTCGATCAAAAATGGCAAAAAAAGAGATATTTTTTCTATTTAAAGCTGAACTCTTCTGTAGTTACATAGTGTATTAAATAAACGAAAATTAGCTTTTTTTTCTCAGCCGATATGGCTAGGAACTAAACTCTCATTCTAGCATAATAAACAAGGAACTTTGCTGCAGTACCAAGCCTGCAACAGGCGCAATGATATTACACAGCATCTGAAAATAGTCCCCAGCTAGGTAACTAGCTAACAGTGTTGCGTAATATCATTGTTGTAAGAATTTGCATGCGCATGTGTTGTCAAATTGATCGTGTTTTCTTAGCTTGTTAGTGTTTTTTTATTTGTTTTTCTTAACTTTCAGTGTTTGAGCTCTCTTGGCCACCGTCGTTTTTACTGTATTTTTGACATCAATAAATGTATCCTTGGTGAGTGTGACCCATTTAAAAATATATATATATATAATTCATTCATTCATTTTCTTTTTGGCTTCGTCACTTTATTAATCTGGGGTTGCAACAACTGACAGCGGAATGGGTTCCAGCCGCAACCCATCACTGGGAAACATCCATACACTCTCATTCGGACAATTTAGCTTACCCAATTCACCTATAGCGCATGTCTTTGGACTGTGGGGGAAACCGGAGCACCCGGAGGAAACCCACGCAAACACGGGGAGAACATGCAAACTCCACACAGAAATGCCAACTGACCCAGCCGAGGCTTGAACCAGCGACCTTCTTGCTATGAGGTGATTGTGCTAACCACTGAGCTACCGTGTCACCACGTTTTAAAAAACTTTACATTTTAAAGTTTTTTGAAGAATAAAGTCACCTACACCCTGGATAGCCTGAGAGTGATCAAATTAAGAGCAAACCTTCACTTTCAGTTGAACTATACCAATATTCACCATAAACCAAACCAAATTTTAGCTAAACTAAGTACTTACTCAACAGAGAGATAACTTTAATTAGAGCAGGTGTGATGCGTACCAACAATTGACAGGCCTGATAGACCTCAGACATTCTGAAAGGAAAAGTATGAAACTATACGGAAACACACTGCATCCTCTGAAAGGGCACTGATATTTCATGAGAGCTCAGATCTACCGGGCTTTGAAGTAACAAGCGGTTTTGAATGTGAAGTCTGAGATGTCTATACAGGCCGTGACTCCAGAAGAATTTCCAGCTATGGCATCATCAACTAACTGCAGCTGAGGAATAACCTTAATCCCTCTTACAGACACCAGGAAAACAGAATAAGGACCTAGATTTACCCAGACGAGACTCTGGTGCCGTGCTTTTCCAATATGGATGAGTCCTGTGTGTCAGAGAGGGGGCTGGCGGGAGAGAAAGAGCATTACTAAATTAAATTAGTTTGTTTAAAATCAGTCCATATAAATAGTTTGCAACCACTTACCTTCAAAAAATGTAGTAAATCCAATGACTCGTTTTTTTTCAGTGTATCTGAAAGTCTTTACATAATAAAGGTCCTGGGTTTGGTTTTATACTTATAACCACACAAATCATTGCTCTCCTGTTTACCCCTAATGCTAAAAGCCGTCGGTGGATCTGAACCAAACACTATAGAATACACAAGAAATGTCACTCATATAGTTTTTTCGAATGGGGAAACTGCGATGGTCAATATGGACGCTCTAGCAAAGGAAGCCCGCCTTCTAGTAAAGGAGCCAATCATTAGCTATGTTTCAACTAAAGTTGCAAATTAAATTTATGCGCAAAACTGTAATATTGCGAGAACAAAATCGTCACTTCCTGATTAACTGGCGCCAAATATCAAGGTAAATACCGAATTTACTGCGGTAGGAGAAGCTGCCTGAATCTTTTCTTTATTTAATAAATGACTTGCACCTCAGAAGACAAATGCCGTCACGCAATGTACGCATGGTGGCGTTTGAAGGCGTGAGAAGCGGAGCACAGACGCTCTTGACAATTCTGGAGGTAATAAATAATATAATAACACTAATACTGAAATGGTTAAGCTGTTTTAGAATGGCCAGAACAATATTTCAGATGTCTTACAGTGTGCTCAGCCTGCTGGTTTGTCCATTCACACACATTTTTATCACCACATGATCTCTTATAACAAAATCACATGACTTCTTTTAATGCGCACACTGGAATTTGTTCAGTAAAAGTGTTTGCATCGTAGTTTATGTGCATCTTTTCTTACCGAATAAAACGTTTATCCTACTCAGTTATGCGAATATATGTGTTTTATGCGTGTTATATGTGTTTTATATCCAAATTTTTGCGCATCTTGATCTTCCATCAACTGTTTTTCTATGCACATATCCAAAATGGGCATAAAAATAGGTGGATGGAAACATAGCTAGTGATCACTATAGACTGATGATTCTCTGGGTGAGGGGCTTGGTTCAGACATATGTTTTTATGACAGTTTCTGCAGCTTCATTGTTATGAACCCTCTGGGAAAGCGTTTTCTGTTTATTGACTGTTGTGAATTGCATTATGGGACCTTGATTTCTGCTCTGTCAACGTTTGATGTTGAAAATTTAACTACAGTTTAACAAAGTGACTTTTATTGACATCTTAGTAGTTTGAAATGATATAATGTATAAGAAATAATAGAGAAATAAGTCTGTAAAATAACAGAAAATGTGCTGGCAGTTTATTACCAGGTTTTTGTAGTGTAATATACAACACCAACCCAGACAATATATCACTGCAAACTATTAAAAATGTTAAAAATGTTAGTCACTTTTTTTACTTTTTCAAGGTTAAAAGCTGTTGAAAGTCCCATAATGCAATTAAAAAAAAAAAAACATGAATCACAAATAAATTGGAAATTACTTCAGAAGACCAGGGCACACCGGCATGGCATTTTTCAGAGGACGATATCGTGTAACATGTAAGTTATTGATTCTAACAGATTGAAGATAATCACCAATAAACGCACACACACACACACACACACACACACACACACACACACACACACAC
>CAIGQW010053927.1:2346946-2368173 GCA_903798125.1 Danio choprae | reverse complement strand
CCTCCGGGTGCTCCGGTTTCCCCCACAAGTCCAAAGACATGCGCTATAGGTGAATTGGGTAAGCCAAATTGTCCGTAGTGCATGTGTGTGAATGAGTGTTTCACAGTGATGGGTTGCGGCTGGAAGGGCATCCGCTGTGTAAAACATATGCTGGATAAGTTGGCGGTTTATTCTGCTGTGGCGACCCCAGATTAATAAAGGGACTAAGCCGAAATGAAAATGAATGAATGAATGAATTTTCAAGTTTAATTCCAGCAATTCCAAGTTAACATCCGGAATTCCTGCCGAAATAATGTTGATGGATGAGCTGAAGTATTCAACAAATAAATGCTGAAGCAATTGCTGATGAGAGACAAGTGCAGGAAAACAGGAGAGCTTTTACTATGCCACAGTCCACCACTTCCCGGTTCTTCAGCTCATGATTACGTGAATAAGAAGCAGCGCTGTTTTATAAGACTAAATACAATTTAGACTTCTTGTGTAATGCTGCTCTGTGCAGTCTAATAAAACACACAATATTATTACTGGAGGTAAACATATTACTGGATGTTTCCCTGTTTTCAATTAAACCAAACCAGAAATTGAGAGTGTGTGACGTCATGAACACACACCACACACTCCGTCTCACTAATTAAAATGGCTTATTTCTCTAGATTTGAACATCCTGTAAAACATTTGGGATAATGTAAGTACATAAGTCAGTAAAATATATAACACTGTTCTAGTGGTTTTTGGATATTTTACTGAAGGAAAAAATCTTATACTTATAGTACTTATTGTGCCTTTAAAGGATCTTTGCTAAATGAAGGCATTAATTTCTGTCAGAATTTTCTTACTGACCCAAACTTTTAAACGGCAGTATGTAATTGTTTATAACACTCCTCCCATTGGTCATTATGACTCCAGTCCATTCTTGAATAAGGAATAAGGAGATGCTGATAATGTGCATTCAGATCAATCGTGAGAACAACATATAGATGATTCATCATTCATTCATTTTCTTTTCGGCATAGTCCCTTTATTAATCTGGGGTCGTCACAGCGGAATGAACCGCCAACTTATCCAGCATATGTTTTACGCAGCGGATGCCCTTCCAGCTGCAACCCATCACTGGGAAACATCCATACACACTCATTCACACACATACACTACGGACAATTTAGCTTACCCAATTCACCTATAGCACGTCTTTGGAATTGTGGGAGAAACCGGAGCACCCGGAGGAAATGCTTATGCTGTATTCACACCAGACGTGGCATGCGCGAATAAATCGCTTTGAGTCATGGACAGGGCTTCTGTCTGCCTGGTGACTCTAGCTTCGTTGCTAAATGGCTAACATGGATTTTATTGAGATAGTAGCTGTGCTTTATGTGCGTTAGGAAGGCTGAAAACTTCCCAAAGCTGAAGACTGGCCTTCCCAAAAAGACAGTCAGACAGTTGCAGCTCATCCAGAACGCTGCTGCCAGGATTCTGACCAGAACCAGAAAATCAGGGCACATTACACCTGTCCTCAGGTCTTTACACTGGCTCCCAGTTGCATTCAGAGTAGATTTTAAAATATTACTACTTGTCTATAAATCACTAAATGGCCTAGGACCTCAATACATTATATAGATATGCTCACTGAATACAAACCTAATAGATCACTCAGATCTTTAGGATCATATAAACTAGAAATTCCAAGAGTTCAGTCAAAGCAGGGTGAATCCGCCTTCAGCTACTGCGCCCCCCGCTGCTGGAATCAGCTTCCAGAAATGATCAGATGTGCTCCAACATTAGGCACAGTCAAATCAAGACTGAAAACACATCTGTTTAGCTGTGCCTTTACTGAATGAGCACTGTGCTACATCCCACAGATCGCACTATTATGTCTTTCTTTTCTTTTTCATTCTTTTATAACCTGTTTTAACACATTTTAATCTGTTTTTATATTATTTGTTTTTATTTTTTATACTTCTTTCTTTTATTACTGTTTATGTAAAGCACTTTAAATTGCCACTGTGTATGAAATGTGCTATATAAATAAACTTGCCTTGCCTTGCCTTGAAAAAAACAGCATATATTCGTTCGGCGCAGTGTCTGAGTCCACTAGATCCTTTCAGAGGTGCACCCAGTTCTGCGAGCTCATCAAGTCCTCCAGACATTGTACCTGGATGATGGAAGCTTTCAGCGGTGCTTCCAAGTGATTGGAGCCCAGTTTTATGAACTGTTGTCCGGTGTCGGCAGGAGGATTTCCCCTCGGGACACCAGCAACAGGAACTACGTCATAATCATGCCCCCTACAAGAGAAAGCTCCTGATTGGTTAACGAGGCACGAATGTTAACGCTGAAGTGCCGCAGGATGTCTCTTCACGTCTTTGCATTGACTTAACATATAAATCACTCACGCTTGACGCTTCATCCTAATTAACCTAGGTAAGCCTTTAAATGTCACTTTAAGCTGAATACTAGTATCTTGAAAAATATCTAGTCAAATATTATGTACTAAAGATAAAAGAAATCAGTTATTAGAAATGAGTTATTAAAACTATTATGTTTAGAAATGTGTTGAAAAAAATCTTTGAGAAAAATACTTGAACAGAAATTGGGGGAAAATATACAGGGGGGCTAATAATTCAGGAGGGCTGATAATTCTGACTTCAACTGTACATGTCATCCTTTTGATTCATACAGGCAACCTAGAAAGCTGCTAAAGTTATGTTTCATTACAAGCTGTTCAAACATTTGCCAATTAAACGCAATTAATACATCCAAATTCTCACATTTAGCCTTTTTAAAGAACAAATACTCATTAGATCATTTAGCCAATTAACTGCTATTGACATTTGATTAATGAACACGCACACAGATAATCCCACAATCCCAGCAGCGTAACATTCTGCTACTAATATCAAAGCTAATTGACGAGTTGCTGCAAGAGTAAATGTCAGTTTAATAACATTTACAGCGTCTCTTTTAAAACCCTCCACTTACTGCATCGGTTATCGGATTGAGAAAACTCCCAAAACAGGCCATTAGGCAAAGACACGCTCACCTCTCGACTTTAGCTGGGAATAAAACGCCACAAAGAGCTGGTTTAGAAAGCTCCGGTAAGCCTGTGTGTCAATAACATTGACTTCACACACACACACACACACACACACGCGGAGAAAGGCAAGCAGAGATGGCGGGATAATGATTCGAGATGCTTACCCTATAGATGGAGTGAGATCCCGCTCTGCTTTTTGGGCTTTTCAGTTTTGGCTCTTTATGATGTGCTGTTTGACAGAGGACTATAATAGAGGCTGGTGGTTAATGCACGTCATGATTTTGCCAAGTACAATGCGATCCTGGATTAACATCTGTGTTGATCCTGGAACATCAGTTTTGTTGGAAAATGTAATCCATACTTATTCCCTACCCCTAAACCCAACCATAACTGTAAATTATTCCCAAAATCAGAGGGGAATAATAGTTGGATAACAATCATGTAGAAGTGCATAAACCTAACCGTAAGCCTAAACTTTACATAAACGGTAAACGTATCCCTTAATTCTGATTGACTGATTGGAATGTTGTTCCAGGATCAACATAGATGTCCTGCTTGGTGAAATCAGGTTGGCGGGTGGTTAATAGCCAAGTGTGGGCTTTAATCTGACAGGTGTTACAGGATGAAGGCATAACGTAGAGAAGGCTGTGCTGTTCAATAAAAGTCACTCATCATGGACACACACCACAGGTCATGCAATCCTCGGCATACACGGCAAACACAGAAGAGGAGATGGGGAAACTGATCAAGTCAAGTCAGCTTTATTGTCATTCCACTACATAGCAGTAGGTCATCTGGGTACATTTCGCCTACTGTTTTTCGAATATTATGAATTCTGGGGTCGACACGGTGGCTCAGTGGTTAGCACTGTCCCCTCACAGCAAGAAGGTCGCTAGTTCGAGTCCCAGCTAGACCAGTTGGCATTTCTGTGTGGAGTGTGCATGTTCTCCCCGTGTTGGTGTGGGTTTTCTCCGGGTGCTCCGGTTTCCCCCACAGTCCAAAGACATGCGGTATAGGTGAATTGGGTAGGCTAAATTGTCCGTAGTGTATGAGTGTGAATGGGTGTGTATGGATGTTTCCCAGAGATGGGTTGCAGCTGGAAGGGCATCCGCTGCGTAAAACATATGCTGGATAAGTTGGCGGTTCATTCCGCTGTGGCGACCCCAGATTAATAAAGGGACTAAGCCGAAATGAAAATGAATGAATGAATGAAATTGGCTGTAGTGTATGAGTGTGTATGTGAATGTGAGAGTGTGTGGTGTTTCCCAGTGATGAGTTGCAGCTGAAAGGGCATCCGCTGTGTAAAACATATGCAGGAATAGTTGGTGGTTCATTTCGCTGTGGTGACCCCTGATAGATAAGTTAAAAAACATTCCCGAGTGCCTCTGAATGACTGGCCTGACATGCAAAATACAGCATGTGTTTGGGGATCATTTTTAGTGTGCATAACTTGAATGCAAAAATGCAAAAAAAAAACCTATGTCAGTGCATTCATATTGTCCAGTGCATTTCTGATGTTTATTAGCACGTCAACATGTGGCCAACGTAATGTTGCACTCAAATCCTTCTGGGTTGTTCATATTTATGAGTTCAAACGTCATAATTATGGCTCCTAGCAATTTTAGCGGCAAAAAAACCATTGACAGATTGGGCAATTTTGTATTTCTCCCTTTCACATCCCTGGAAGCTTTTAGTGCTAATGCAACATTAATGAAAAGCAAAGGACGCGCGTATGGTGTGCAGTCTTCATGTGCAGCCATAAAAAACCAAGGTACAGTTGAAGTCAGAACTATTAGCCCTCCTGAATTATGAGCCCCCCTGTATATTTTTGCCCCAATTTCTGTTTAACGGAAAGAAGAATTATTCAACACATTTCTAAACATAATAGTTTTAATAACTCATTTCTAATAACTGATGTCTTTTGTCTTTGCCATGATGACGGTATATAACATTGGACTGGATATTTTTCATTTTACTAGTATTCAGCTTAAAGTGACATTTAAAGGCTTGACTAGGCTAATTAAGCTTATTAAGCAAGTTATGGTAATAAGGCAAGTCATTGTATAACAGTGGTTTGTTCTGTTGAACAATGCTTTTCTTGAACTCGTTTTTATCTTTAACTTTGGTGTCATGGTTCGGGAACCTTTCTGTTAAGAATAAAAACACACTAAATCAGATAGTTAAGTGGTCCGGTAAACAGACTGGGGTGTCGCTAGCCGATGTGAAGGCTGTGTACACCAGGCAGCTGAAGAGAATTACAAATTCAATTTTAAGTGACACTGCTCATCCCCTACACTCAGAGTTTCAGCTCCTTCCTTCTGGTCGCAGGTGTCTAGAATCAAGCTGTAGAACTAAATGATACAATAATAGTTTCACAACAGCAGTCATTAGACATTTAAATAAGGCGTAGACTAAAGCAGATATGGTATATTTTACATTTTATAAATTGTTTTAAACACACTTATTTGAGGGCAGCACGGTGGCACAGTGGGTAGCGCTCTCGCCTCACAGCAAGAAGGTCGCTGGTTCGAGCCTCGGCTGGGTCAGTTGGCATTTCTGTGTGGAGTTTGCATGTTCTCCCCGTGTTGGCGTGGGTGTCCTCCGGGTGCTCCGGTTTCCCCCACAGTCCAAAGACATGCGCTACAGGTGAATTGGGTAAGCTAAATTGTCCGTAGTGTATGAGTGTGAATGAGTGTGTATGGATGTTTCCCAGTGATGGGTTGCAGCTGGAAGGCCATCCGCTGCGTAAAACATATGCTGGATAAGTTGGCGGTTCATTCCGCTGTGGCGTCCTCAGATTAATAAAGGGACTAAGCCGAAAATAAAATGAAAGAATGAATGAATTTTAAAAAAATTATAATAATAATTTTTACTTAAACTGTAAATGTTTTGTGGGTTGTGACTCCAAAATAAGCAGAGGTTAAGACAGCAGTTTTGGTTGTCGGCGGCTCATGCGGTGTGTATTTTGATTTTGTGCAGATCTGCTCTTACAGTCCGAGTCTCCAACGGCAGACAGCACTGACATTAAGAGCTGCTTGTGTTTCAGCCTCGCATTCAATACGCCGTCTTCTTTTCCTCACTCATTTTAATGCTTATTGACATGGTGTGCATCGGAGTTCTTGCTGACGCTGTGGAGAACCGACAGAAGCAGAAGCTGAACTTTAAAAAAAAAATCCAGATTCATGGTCTTTGGGCTAAAAAAAACACAGCGGGAAGGGTGGTAATCGATTGGTCGTCACGTCAGATGTATTAGCCATTCTCTTTCGCTTCTGCTGTATCGACACCGGCTCTCAAAGACCGCATTCTAGCTTTTCTGCTTTTCTTTTCAGCTTCTTGATGCCGTGAGCTGGAAAAAGTAGTTATGACGGACTTTAAAGCTCTCTAGGAAAGTGGGAAAAGGACTGTATGGAATTGGTGCTTTTGTAAACACTGCCCGAGGCTCTACAAATGAAGCTATAAGTTAGACTTTGGTGCACAATGTTTGGTCAGCATGCTTGAGAATTGGGTGTATGACGATATGTAACAGTGTGTTTTAGTTATATATATATATATATATATAAAATTTTATAATATAAAAAATTGGGTACACTTCCAGAAATAAAGGTACAAAACCTGTCACTGGGGTGGTACCTTTTCATAAAGTACACTTTTGCACCTTACAGGACCACATATGTACCATATTAATACCTAAAATGTACAAATCTGTACCTCATAGTACCTTAAAGATACGAAAGTGTACCCTAAAGGTGCAAAATTGTACTTTTAAGGTACCAATGTGCACATTTGAGGTACAAAAGTGTACCTTCTGAAAAGGTACCACCCCAGTGACAGGTTCTATGTCACACTCGATGTAGGACATGACAAGACGGGAACACGGGATTAACAAAAGGACGGATTTATTGATATAAAACACCTACTGATGACAGACACTGGAAACGGACAGACAGGACATCAACGCAGGACAATACAATACCGGACAACGAATGATACACACGGAAGGGTTAAATAGACAGAGGGATGATTAAACTAACAGGGCACAAGGGATGGACACAGGTGAGATCAATCAACACTGAACATGGCGGGAAAAGACAGAACAAAGGGATCACATGACGAAAACAATAGCACATGACATGGACGAACACTGACATTCTATACCTTTATTTCTGAGAGTGTAAATGACATTATGTGACAGTGTTTTATTTTTAAAAAAACACACGATATTTTATGGCTTTGGCTTTTTTATCATATAAAGAAATTGTGTATATGAGGATATGTGACAGTGTGTTTTATAAAAAAAAAACATTATTTTATGGTTTTGGCATTTTTTATAATATATTATAATATATAATATAATATATTTTATAATATAATATAAAAAATGGGTATATGATGATATGTGACAGTGTGTTTTATAAAAAAAATATATTTTAATGGTTTTGGCATTTTTTATAATATAAGAAATTGTGTATATGACGATATGTGACTGTGTGTTTTATTAAAAAAAAACTATATTTTATGGTTTTGGAATTTGGTAATAATTGTGTATATTACAATATGTGACTGTTATATATATATATAAACTATATTTTATGGATTTGGCATTTTTTATAACATAACAACTGTGTATATGAGGATATGTGAGTGTGTTTTATAAAAAAACATTATTTTATGGTTTTGGCATTTTGGCCTTTTTATCATATAAAAAATTGGGTACATGACGATATGTGATGATGCGTTTTATATATTTTTTAAAACCCGATATTTTATGGTATAATATAAAAAATTGTGTATATGAGGATATGTGAGTGTGTTTTATTAAAAAAATATATATATAATTTATGATTTTGGCATTTCTTTTATAATATAAAAATTGTGTATATGACAATATGTGAGTGTGTTTTATAAAAAAAAAAAACATTTTATGGTTTTGGCATTTTTTTATAATATAATATGTGACGATGCGTTTCATATAAAAAAAAAACCCCTGATATTTTATGGTTTTGGCATTTTTTTATAATATAAAAATTGTGTATATGAGGATATGTGACTGTTTTATAAAATAAAAAAAAAAAGATATGAAATGTTGTATTGGTTTTTATGTATGGGAGATATATATTGCATCATCAAAAAAGGATTGAGGTCATGTCCCTGAGTTGTGTGATAAGTCGATATGCTGATTATTGTGACAGGCCTAGAGCGTTGAAGAAAATCGAAATATAGAGAAAATCACCTTTAAAGTTGTCTAAATGAAGTGCTTAACATGCATATTACTAATAAAAAATCAGTTTTGATTTATTTAAAGCTGGACATTCACAAAAAAAACCCTTCAAAACGAGTGGATGCTGCACAATTCCAGTAGAGATGTCCACATATAAATGCAGAATTCACTCTCATAACCGCATTGACTGACACTGTAATAACCATAACAATGAAAGAGGAAAAAAATATGTCAAAATAGATAAGCAGAAGCACCCAGAAGGCATCACCCTCAGTGATTTAATTCAGGAAACAGGCCTTCGGATCATTCATAACATTTCCCAGAGTTCAATGAGGACGTGAGCACTTTTAGTCTGAAACTCATATTTATGGTAATTCAGACGTGACGCATACGATAACCGCGGATTCATAAAATCAATTAATTGATCTGAACACATGGCAAAATCCACCCACAGGAGGATTCAATCTCAAGAGCGGCTCGACTCGGGCTCGGCTCTCTGTAGTTTTTACATCTGTTCAAACTGGAAATCATCCAATCGCGCTGTGCAAACATATCAAGCGCATTGGAAATCTCCTCTCTGGGCTATCAAGAGCTCCATATGCTTTTATTGCGCGAGTCATTATTGCTTCAAGAGGCGCGAATGAGATTTCTCAAGCCCTGCTTGAGGAGAAATGAGTGCAGTGTGGCTCCAGGTTAAGTCGTGCTGCTGGAGATCTAGGGGTTAATGGTCGTAGGTGTGCTTTTGTTGCATTTTTCCAAAACAACCAGACGCCTAAAGACACGTTCGCACCATGAATTATAAAAATAACTGGCTAACACTTTATGATAACTACGCACTATGAATCATTTATTAAGCATTAGCAAATAGTGAATTCTTTATGCTAGTAAGATGTTAGTAAGCAGTTTATAACTACAGCTACAAATGCTGTATTCTTGACAGGTATATCTGTGTTTTTATACTTTGTTAATGATCATTACTAAATTAATGTATACATTATTTATGAACCAGTTATTTAAGGATAGTTGGTGGTTTTTTAAGATCGTTCAAAATACGCAAGTAAATGATTAATAAACTATTCATTTATCTTATTATTCAGGCATATATTAATAGTTAGGGCCTCACGGTGGCGCAGTGGGTAGCACGATCGCCTCACAGCAAGAGGGTCGCTGGTTTGAGCCTCGGCTGGGTCAGTTGGCATTTCTGTGTGGAGTTTGCATGTTCTCCCCGTGTTGGCGTAGGTTTCCTCCCGGTGCTCCGGTTTCCCCCACAAGTCCAAAGACATGCGGTACAGGTGAATTGGGAAGCTAAATTGTCCATAGTGTATGTGTGTGAATGAGTGTGTGTGGGTGTTTCCCAGTGATGGGTTGCAGCTGGAAGGGCATCCGCTGCGTAAACTATATGCTGGATAATTTGGCGGTTCATTCCACTGTGGCGACCCCGGATTGGTGGAGGGATTAAGCCGAAAAGAAAATGAATGAATGGTTATTAATAGTTACTTTGTATGTTAATAAATGCTTTATTAACTCAACTTCATCCAGTTTTGTGACTATTTATACTTTATAGATCCCTTATAAATTACAATTAAAGAGTTGAGACAACATGAAGGAAATAAGTTAATGTATTTACAAATTTAAGTGCAGCACAGGCTCATTCTGAAAACGTAGCCCTATATACATTTCTGGAGATTGTGAATTATGCAGCCAGATGTATGTATGGCTGCATTTCATCTTTAAAATGAACGCTAAGGCCGCGAGGGCTTTTCTTTTTCTGGATTGCATTTGAAAACATTGTCACTTGGGTTTAGGGAAGAGGGTGAGCGCTAGTCAGTCGGTGCTTTTGAAAACACTATCGGTTGGGTTTAGGGAAGAGGGTGAGCGCTGGTCAGTCGGTGCTTTTGAAAACACTATCGGTTGGGTTTAGGGAAGAGGGTGAGCGCTGGTCAGTCGGTGCTTTTGAAAACACTATCGGTTGGGTTTCGAGAAGGAGGAGGGTGGGTCAGTCGATCGGTCAGTCAGTCAGTCGGCCACTGCCTCTGGTGGATTTACGCGAGAAGAGCAAATCGCGAGAAGAGTGAGATAAATTTGAGATCTGAAAAAGCGTACAGAGCGGCCTCTGGTGGATTCGCAAAAACAAAAACTGCAAAAAAACGTAGCTCCTGGGGTGTATTTGGCACTCTCCAGAAATGTATATAGGGGTACGTTATCAGAATGAGCCTGGGTTGTTTAAGTGAATAGAAAATAAAACAGTTAAGTTGTCCCCGAAGAAATTGTGTTGTTTTAGCTCCTTTTACATAAGTAGTTTGAACAAACAGCAAACGTAATTTATTTTTGAGTGCACATTGATTATTAAGATTATCGCTTATTTTAAACACGTACTGCTGTTTTATTGTCTGGATTCTTGTTGTTTGAGGATTTTTATTGGTTATTAAGGTTATTGCTGATTATTATAGCTCTTATTATTAAAGCCATTCCAATAATATAACCCCTTGTGCCATTGTCTTATAATTGTGTTGTGGACTCTACACTGTACAAAATCCTGGGTTCCACGCAATTCCTTCATGTCGTCCCAACGCAAATCGATTAAGTTAACTTAGGTTTTTTACAATTTTAAGTTGATTGAACATAACACATTTAAAAGGAGCTTAAACAACACAATTCTTGAGTTATTTTGAGGGGGTAATAACTTAATTAAGTAGTTAGAACATGCAGAAAGAAATAGTTTTTTGAGTGCATAACACATGTGAAATGTGCTTTAATAGTGGTTGGGAGCCCTTGAATGCAACAAACTGGCATGATTTTCAGTCAAACAGGTTGGCAGAGATTCTCTTGGACTCAACACATACAGAGCGAACCTGTTGCACTCCAAAAACATTTATTATAAACTCGTTTGATCTTCACAACAGGCCTCTTCTAAAGTGTCCAAAATAAGAACCCTACGTAGGGATCATGACATTAAAGAGAACAGAATGTGGATTCTTTTTACTTGGAATAAAGTAGCAGCCGCATAGCAACACCTTGGCAACCATCCTAGAAAACAGGCTTCGTTTTCTTCAGTAATTCGGTTTGTGTTTTTTCGTATCTTCTCTGTCTTGGTCATAAACAGAGGTGAGCACTTGTTCTCCTCTTCATTACGGTCCGCTTTGATGTCGCAAGGTTTTTTCGCATCCAAAGGCCCGCGGACTGGTGTTATTGTTGGTTATTTCAGCCGGCGCGGACACCTCCAGGAACCAGAAGGGCTTTGGCGCAGTGCCGCGAGATGAAATGTTTTTATTGATCTCGGCAGGAGAAAACACTCCAAATGGTTGCTTCTGTTCTTTTTTATTATTTGCTGCCATGACAGACGCATTGAACAAAGCAAACAAACCCAGCGAGGGAATACAATTTCACTCTCAGTACATCAAACAGCAGACGATAGGGCAAAAAGCTTGAGAGAGACTGTATGTCTTTGGGCTTTTTTTGTGTTTCTCAACATCAAGGGTGGAAAATACTGACCTGGCGAGCCGCGTTTTGAACTGCCAAAGCATCTTTTGTAATATAATGAAGTGTTTGCAGGGCAGTTTACAGACTGTGGAGACACAGACACATTCTGAAGAAAATATGCTGGGTTGTCGTAACCCAGCATTGGGTCAAAAATTGACAAATCCAACGTTGGGTTAATTTGTTTTCAATTAAACTTAAATTAACAGCAAATTAACCCAACAGTTTTGGTTCAACGTTGGGTTACAACAACCCAGCATTTTTTAGAGTGCAGTAAGAGATGGAAATAAGGCTTTATCCCTTAATAAGACACTCATTGGAGTATTACTGATCTTGCTGCCTTAAATTTTTTAGATGAATTAAATTAACTTTTCTAGCCGTCTCAACTTACATTAATTACATTAACTTATCTAAAAATGTTAAGTTAAACTTTGTATGACTTAAAAATGTTTGTTAAAACCTGATAAACTTATTAAAATAAGATAAAGCAACATAAAAATATTTGTCTTGGACTTTTTTGTCATTCATTTTTTTACAGTGTGATGAGCGGTTTATTATAGGATGCAATGAAATGAAAACCAGAGAACATTCGATTCAAAGCATGCATGGATAAGTAATAAAATTAAATTAAATTAAATTAAATTAAATTAAAGTGTATATAATCTAAAAACATTAGGTAATTTGGTCATAAAAATAAATGTGATTTTTGGAAAATCAAACAATGGAAATTTAAAAAAATAACATTTTTAATTATATTATACATATTTAACAAAAAATTTGTTGCATTCAACTACATTTTTAAATAATCTATATTAAAGGGCAAAAATAAAGTAAAAAGTTACATTTTAAGCCTGCAAAAATCAT
Organism: Danio choprae; assembly: GCA_903798125.1. Classification (NCBI taxonomy): domain Eukaryota; kingdom Metazoa; phylum Chordata; class Actinopteri; order Cypriniformes; family Danionidae; genus Danio; species Danio choprae. The sequence continues at coordinate 2,355,586 of CAIGQW010053927.1, read as the reverse complement.
ATAACGTTAATTTGTGAATAAATAAATGAACTTTTCTAGTCGTCTCAATTTACATTAATTAAACTGATTAAAAATATTAAGTTAAACTTTATATGACTTAAAAATGTTTGTTGAAACCTGATAAACATATTAAAATAAGATAAAGCAACATAAAAATATCTGTCTTGGACTTTTTTGTCATTTAATTTTTTCACTGTGTATGACAATGAAATGAAAACCAGAGAACATTTGATTCAAAGCATACATGGATAAGTAATAAAATAAAATAAAATAAAGTAAAATAAAATAAAATTACAAAAATTAAACCAAATAAGGACCTCACGTTGGCGCAGTGGATAGCACGTTCGCCTCACAGCAAGAAGGTCGTTGGTTCGAGCCTCGGCTGGGTCAGTTGGCGTTTCTGTGTGGAGTTTGCATGTTCTCCCCGTGTTGGTGTGGGTTTCCTCGGGGTGCTCCGGTTTCCCCCACAAGTCCAAACACATGCGGTATAGGTGAATTGAGTAAGCTAAATTGTCCGTAGTGTATGAGTGTGAATGGGTGTGTATGGATGTTTCCCAGAGATGGGTTGCAGCTGGAAGGGCATCCGCTGCGTAAAACATATGCTGGATAAGTTGGTGGTTCATTCCGCTGTGGCGACCCCAGATTAATAAAGGGACTAAGCCGAAATGAAAATGAATGAATAAATATATAAAATAAAATAAAATAAAAAACATTAGGGAATTTGGACATAAAAATAAATGTGATTTGTTTTTTAAAAATAAACAATGGAAATTTTGAATTAGTAATATTGCATAGATTTAAAATTTTTATTATATTATACATATTTAACATTAAATCAAACGCCATGCTTTTAGCATAAAATGCAAAAAAAACAACTAAATTTGTTGCATTCAACTACATTTTTTAATTCATTCATTCATTTTCCTTCAGCTTATTCTCTTTATTAATCAGGGGTCACCACAGCAGAATGAACCGCCAACCTTTCAAGTATATGTTTTACACAGCGGATGCCCTTCCAGCTGCAACCCAGTACTGGGAAACATCCATACACATTCATTCACACACACACACTACGATCAACTTTGTGTATTCAATTCACCTATAGCGCATGTCTTTGGACTGTGGGGGAAACCGGAGCACCCGGAGAAAACCCACGCCAACACGGGGAGAACATGCAAACTCCATACAGAAATGCCAACTGACCCAGCCGGGACTCGATCCAGCGACCTTCTTGCTTCTTGCATCACAAACTAACCAGAAATTTGGCAAAAGATAAGAGCGTGTTTGATTTACAGCTGCTGTTTATAGTTCCTTGGCTATCTCCACACTCGTAGGACTGTTATTTAGATTTAATTAAACCAAGCACAATCATCCAAACTCCACAAGAGTCGAGCGTTTTACATTAGAAAAATGACACTTGGCACCACATTTTCTGTTTCAACTAATCTAATTAGCTTGTCGTAAGTATGACTGCTTCATTTTTAATTGCTACTTGCCATTGCTTGAATTAAAATCAAGACTCATCCACTCTAAACAGCCTTTCGACTGATTAATTCGTGTCTCAGCAGCAGAGTGTGACTTGATGTTTGTTCTTTAAAAGGAAAAGCATTTGCTGGAGCACAGAATACCTGTGTGTTGTAGATGGTTTGCAGCCACTGACCTCTGTTTCTGGAGCTCATGCCCTTCTGTTCATCCAGACAACAGGAGAGATGAAAAAAGCCTGTGGTGGAGGAGCGTCACATGCCTACATTTCCCATGAGCCCTGGCGGTGCACGCTCTGCTTCAGGGAGAGACCTGCAGGAGAATTAATATGAATGTGAATGAGGTCAGAGTAACACATTGAAGCTCACTGTGACTCTTACGTGCCCTATTATAATATATGTTATTTTATCAATCTAAATTTACTCTTCTTATTTTTTATATGTATGTAGTAGTGCTTGTTATTACTGATGTATGTGTGCACTTTATTACATTGTTTGCTATTGTATATTGTTTTCATTATTTTACGGTGAATTCATTAGCATTCATACAATTTAATCTAATACCATAACCTTCCCTTCCCCTTGAAACGACTTCACTTCTGGTCAGATGGAATTCCTTTAGGGCGGAGCTATCAGTCCCTTAAGGTGGAGCTATCCGTCATTTAGGGCGGGGCTATACATCATTTAGGGAGGGGCAATCAGTGCTATAGGGTGGAGCTATCAATCATTTACGGCCGGGCTATTCATCGTTTAGAGAGGGGCTATTAGTTTGTTAGGGTGGAGCTATCTGTCCTTTAAGGAGGAGCTATTAGTCCTTTAGGGCGGAGCTATCAGTGCTATGGGTGGAGCTATCATTCATTTAGGGTGTAGCTATCAGTCATTTAGGGCTGAGCTATCAGTCATTTAGGGCGGAGCTACCAATGCTTTAGGCAGGGACTATCAGTGCTTTAGGGAGGGGCTATCCGTCATTTAGAAAGGGGCTATCAGTCCTTTAGGGGCAGAGCTATCAGTCTTTTAGGTAGGAACTATCAGTTCTTGAGGGCGGGGCTATCAGTGCTCAAGGGTGGAGTTATCAATCATTTAGGGTGGAGCTTTTAGTCATTTAGGGAGGGCTATTAGTCCTTAATGGAGGAGCTATCAGTTCTTTAGGGAGGGGATATCAGTACTTTAGGGTGGGGCTCATAGGTTATTTAGGGCAGAGCTATCAGTTCTTTAGGGTGGAGTTATCAGTCTTTGAGGATGGAGTTATCAGTCCTTTAGGGTGGAGCTATTAGTCCTTTAGGGAGAGGCTATCAGTCCTTTAGGGAGGGGCTATCATTCCTTTAGGGTGGAGTTATCAGTCTTTTAAGGGGGGGGGGCTATCAGTCCTTGAGGGCAAGACTATTAGTCCTTTTTATGTGGAGTTATCAATCCTTTAGGGTGAAGCTATTAGTATGTTGGGGGGGGGGGGGTATCAATGTGTGCTCTGAATTAATCTAGTCGTCAATCTTTCTTCATTTTGTTAGCAACGCCCATCTTTCAACAATCCTATTGAATCCCAAAGAACAAAATCATGTGCCACCCTATATTTATTTCTTATTTCAGGACTGTTTAAAATGGATGTACATTACGATAGCAGAAAAAAGAACAAACTTAACTTCAGTTTCAAGAGGAATAAAAAATTGGCATTAATACCAATTTACCACATGGGTAAATTTACAATAATACATGCAATAATGCATGCCATCTCACAGCATATTGGTTTTTTAGACCACACTGAAAAGAAAGTGTGTGTGTGTGTGTGTCTTGTGGCCTCATGTGGACAAAAACTGCTTAGAAAGACACACAGACGTGGAAAAGCTGAGAGAGCACAGACTGGGTTTGGACTGATGACAAAAGAGGTTTAAAAAAATCAATTACTGGACGTCCGAGGGGATTTAAGAGACTAACATGGAAATTATTTCTCATCCAGCTTCAAAATGATTTGGTCATCCCTTGTGGTTTTGTGTTTTTGTGCATATTTGAGCACACTGTACAACGAATGGTGCCTTGGACAACACAAGTTAGCGTTAGTTCAGTTCAAAATGAGAGCTGTACGACATATTTAATTAAGCCAGTTATTTGTTTAATGTTTGTTGGTTTTGGGTCAATATTAAAAAACTGTAACAGGCTATATTTCTGTATTATATTTAAAAATGCTATTTAAAAAATGACTTGTTAATTAGCGGTTCATTTTGCTGTGGCGACCCCTGATAAATCAAGGACTAAGCCGAGAAAAGCGAGTGATATGACTTGTTTTAATATATAAATTATTATTGAAATGTTTCTTTAAATATATTAATTCATATCCAAATCTATATTTATTATCTTATATTTATTAATATTTATTATCAGGCTATTGGTGCTGATAAAGTATATTTAGAGTTTATAAAATGTATTCACAATTTGAATTCTCATCTTGTACTTTCATAGAAAGAAATAACATCACACAGGTTAGTAAAATTAAAAATAAAATAACATTAAATTTTATTATTTTATAAACTGTTTCATAAGTTTGAGCTAAGTAAGACCTTTATTATTATTATTATTATTATTATTATTAATTAATTCATTCATTTTTCTTTAGCTTAGTCCTTTTATTCATCAGGGCTCACCACAGCGGAATGAACCGCCAACCTATCCAGCATATGTTGCCCTTCCAGCTGCAACCCAGTACTGGGAAACATCCATACACACTCATTCACACACATACACTACGGCCGATTTAGTTTATCCAGTTCACCTATAGCACATGTGTTTGGACTGTGGGAAACCCACACCAACATGGGGAGAACATGTAAACTCCACACAGAAATGCCAACTGACCCAGCCGGGACTCGAACCAGCGACCTTCTTGCTGTGAGGCGACAGTGCTAACTACTGAGCCACCGTGTCGCCCATTATTACTATTATTATTATTATTATTATTAATCAAAGTAACATTCAATTAATTAAATGTTATAGTGAAGACTTTAATGTTATATATTTATTTATTTTATCACTGAAGTCTATTTCAAATAAATGCAGTTTTTTCATCAAATAATACCGAAGATGTTATTACAGAATCTGAAATATGAAGCACAACTGTTTTATACATTGATAATAGCAATAATTCGACTTGAAGAGCAGATTGTAATATTAGAGTAATTTCTGAAGAATCACTCTGAAGTAATGATCCTGAAAATTCAGCTGTGAATCACATATATTCATTGAATTTTGCAATATATTCAAATAGAAAGCATTTACCTGAAATTACAATAATATTTCATAATTTTATAGATTTGACTGTATTTTCCATCTTGAGCTTTTCAGATATATTTTTCAAAATCCAAACTTTTAAATTGTGGTGTTTTTGCGTCATGGGGCAGCACGGTGGCGCAGTGGGTAGCACAATCGCCTTACAGCAAGAAGGTCGCTGGTTCGAGGCCCGGCTGGGTCAGTTGGCGTTTTTGTGTGGAGTTTGCATGTTTTCCCCGTGTTCGTGTGGGTTTCCTCCGGTTTTCCTCACAATTCCAAAGACATGCGCTATAGGTGAATTGGGTAAGCTAAATTGTCCGTAGTGTATAAGTGTGTGTGGATGTTTCCCAGTGATGGGTTGCAGCTGGAAGGGCATCCCCTGCGCAAAAACATATGCTGGATAAATTGGCGGTTCATTCTGCTGTGGCGACCCCAGATTAATAAAGGGACTAAGCAGAAAAGAAAATGAATAAATGAATGAATATTGGATGGCGGCGCGGTGGCGCAGTGGGTAGCGATGTTGCCTCACAGCAAGAAGGTCGCTGGTTCGAGCCCCGGCTGGGTCAGTTGGCGTTTCTGTGTGGAGTTTGCATGTTCTCTGCATGTTGGCATGGGTTTCCTCCGGGTGCTCCGGTTTCCCCCACAAGTCCAAAGACATGCACTATAGGTGAATTGGGTAAGATAAATTGTCCATAGTGTATGAGTGTGAATAAGTGTGTATGGATGTTTTCCAGTGATGGGTTGCAGCTGGAAGGGCATCCGCTGCGCAAAACATATGGTGGATAAGTTGGCGGTTCATTCCGCTGTGGCGACCCCAGATTAATAAAGGGACTAAGCCGAAAAGAAAATGAATGAATGAATGTTTTTGCGTCATGTCAGAATGTGTGTGTTTACGTGTATGAGTGTTTCTTTGTGTGTGTGTGTGTGTGTTTATCAGCGAGTGTTATGATCTGGAATGAGCAGTCGCAGCGGTGCAGTCGTGTCAGTAAAGCTGAATTGGATGTAACACGAGTCATTAATCAAACTGAGCGAGGCAAATAGAGGAGGGATGTGAAGCTGAAATGATAAACACCGCAAATACAGACACATCAACTTACTCATCGCATCTACAACACTTTTCTGTCTCTAAGAACTGCATTTATGTTCCAACCCAACCTCCAAAAACATTATTTTAATCCTTTTGCTGAGTCACAAAACAAGGGAAAGTGTTTGTTTGGAAAATGGGTTTGGGTTTTTTCTTCCTGCTCTTTTTATTCTTTGTTATTACCTTCGTCTGGACAACTCAAAATGGCATAATGGGTGCAATGTAAACTGAGAAATGCTTTTTTCCTTACAGGTTTCATATGTTATATAAGTTTGAGATGGGTATAAAAGTTTTTTTTTTCATTTAAAAGAACTCTATTCTGCTCTCCAAGCGTGCATTTATCATTTATTTTACTGAACAAGTTCAACAAAGGGCGTCACAGTGGCGCAGTGGGTAGCATGATCGCCTCATAACAAGAAGGTCGCTGGTTCGAGCCTCGACTGGGTCAGTTGGCATTTCTGTGTGAAAATTCTGTGTGTCAGTTGAGTTTCCTCTGGGTGCTCCGGTTTCCCCCACAGTCCAAACACATGCGCTATAGGTGAATTGGATAAGCTAAATTGTCCGTAGTGTATGTATGTGAATGAGTGTGTGGATGTTTCCCAGTGATGGGTTCACAATGGAAGGGCATCCGCTGCGTAAAACACAAGCTGCATAAGTTGGCGGTTCATTCCGTTGTGGCCATCCCAGATTAATAAAGGGACTAAGCCGAAAAGAAAATGAATGAATGAATAAAGTTCAATAAATATTGTGAAATTCATTCATTCATTTTCTTTTCGGCTTAGTCCCTTTATTAATCTGGGGTCGCCACAGCGGAATGAACCGCCAACTCATCCAGCATATGTTTTACGCAGCGGATGCCCTTCCAGCTGCAACCCATCACTGGGAAACATCCATACACACTCATACACTACGGACAATTTAGCTTACCCAATTCACCTATACTGCATGCCTTTGGACTTGTGGGGGAAACCGGAGCACCCGGAGGAAACCCACGCGAACACGGGGAGAACATGCAAACTCCACACAGAAATGCCAACTGACCCAGCCGAGGCTCGAACCAGCGACCTTCTTGCTGTGAGGCAATCGTGCTACCCACTGCGCCACCATGCAGCCCATATTGTGAAATATTATTTCAATTTAAAATAACTCATTTCTATGTAAACATGTCATTTATTTTTGTGATTGAAAGCTGAAATTTCAGCATAAATATTTTACAATGAAAGTAGTTTGTTTGTTTATATATATATATATATATATATATATATATATGTATATATATTTTCTTTATATGAATGTATGTAAATTCTATAAATAATTATATATAATTTAGCTACATTTATATTTTACATATAAAATGTATATAAAATATTCATATTTAATCAATATTTGTATTTAAAATTATGAATACAGATTTTGTGCAATATTAAAAATATTACGTAATTAATTATTTATATATATCAATTTTATTGAATGGGCTTTTATTACGATCATCATTCAGTTTCTTAATATACAGAAAATGAGACAGCTTTATTATTCATTCATTAATTTTCCTTCAGCTTAGTCTCTTTATTCATCAGGCGTCACCACAGCGGAATGCACCGCCAACTTATCCAGCATATGTTTTACACAGTGGATGCCCTTCCAGCTGCAACCCAGTACTGGGAAACACCCATACACACTCATTCACAAACACACACTCATACACTACGGCCAATTTATTTAATCCAATTCACCTATAGCGCATGTGTTTGGACTGTGGGGGAAACCAGAGCACCCGGAGGAAACCCATGCAAATGCTGGGAGTACATGCAAACTCCACACAGAAATGCCAACTGAGCCAGCCGGGACTCGAACCAGCGACCTTATTGCTGTGAGGCTGTTAACCTTTTAAAATACTCGAGTTTCTCCACCCTCTTTTATTCTGTCAGCCACAAAAACCAACAACAACCAAAAAAATTATTAAAAAAGATACAATGGTAGTGCCCTCTGGAGTAGATCTCATGGCTTTTTCATCAGCGGTAAAACAAAAACCTTTCCTGCCCTTCATGACCTGCTCGCCTTCACACCTACACGCAGTCACTGATTCATCTGGGATTAATGCATTTCTCCTACATGGCTACATGATAAATATTTTAGCTAGAAGAGTTAATGGGCAAGAGAGACTGTGTGTGCGTGTGTGCATGTGTGTGTACGTGTGTGTGTGTGTGTGTGTGTTTCACTAGATTGAATGAAGGAGCATTTCAGTGCAGCTCTACAGTGCCGTTTCTTATTCGACACTTCGTCATTGTCGTCGCCGTGTTTTATTGTCATTCCTCTACATGTGTGGGCATACAGAGGAACGAAATGTCGTGTCCCGCAGGACAACGGTGCTACATGGATTACCCATAAATACAAACACAACACTGGACATAAGAGCTATTATAAAAAACCTATGCATAACTAACATATATTATAAAATTTAATAAAATACTTGAACTATACACATAAGACAGGCTATGCAAGTACTTTTACATGGGACTGAACAATGTTGTGCAGGATATTGTGCAAAAAAAAAGATATTTAAGGTCTAATATTGTGCAAGAGGTGTTTAAGGTTGAAACATTGAGTCCTTGTAAGGTGGAGTTTAGATAAAGTGTCCGGTGCATAAGAGAGAAGAGTGTTTCTACAGGTGGTTTGTCAAGCCTACGTCAGTTCCATCTTCATTATCGAACACATCACATTTAAAACTGATTATATTTAAAACTGGCGCTCAACAAAAAACTCAATATTTTAAACACACACACACACACACACACACACACACACACACACACACACACA
>CAIGQW010053927.1:2336893-2346936 GCA_903798125.1 Danio choprae | reverse complement strand
CACACACACACACACACACACACACACACACACACACACACACACACGGCTGCACGGTGGCGCAGTGGATAGCACGTTCGCCTCACAGCAAGAAGGTCACTGGTTCGAGCCTCGGCTGGGTCAGTTGGCATTTCTGTGTGGAGTTTGCATGTTCTCCCTGTGTTGGCGTGGGTTTCCTCCGGGTGCTCCGGTTTCCCCCACAAATCCAAAGATATGCTGTACAGGTGAATTGGGTAAGCTAAATTGTCTGTAGTGTATGTGTCTGAATGCGACTGTGATGTCTTCATTCATTCATTTTCTTTTCGGCTTAGTCCCTTTATTAATCAGGGGTCTCTACAGCGGAATGCACCGCCAACTTATCCAGCATATGTTTTACACAGCGGATGCCCTTCCAGCTGCAACCCATCACTGGGAAACACCCATTCACACTCATTCACACACATACACTACGGACAATTTAGTTTATTCAATTCACCTATAGTGCATGTCTTTGGACTGTGGGGGAAACAGGAGCACCCGGAGGAAACCCACGCCAACATGGGGAGAACATGCAAACTCCACACAGAAATGCCAACTGACCCAGCCGAGGCTCGAACTAGCGACCTTCTTGCTGTGAGGCGACATCCCTACCCGCCCCCCACTGTGATGTCTTTTCTTGGGTTTAGCGAAGGTGGAAGGGGGTCAGTGAGTCAATATCAAGCTGATATATTATGCAAGATGACAAGCCGGCAGTATTCTCTATGCACGAGTAGGACGTTGAGATTGGCAGAAATGTATACAGCGGCCTCTAGTGGATTTACGAGAAATGGCACATATGAGAGAGTGCTATGTATCTGAGATTGTCAAAAATATACACGGCGCCCTCTGGTGGATTTGTGAAATCAAAAACTGCAAGCGCACATAGCCCAGGGTATATATTTCTCGGTTCTACAAAACTGTAGCCCTGGGCACATATTTCCAATGAGCCTGGGTAGGCATGACCTATCAGCCTGCACGCGCTTCACAAAAGAACTGTGTATTTGTTTATCCGAAAAGTGTTTTTCCCGCAAAATGACGTACTCTAATTGCCGCTTGCAGCTATATTAATTTCTGCAAATCCGTTTAAAATGACACACTATAAAGAGTTGAGCGAGTTTTCAAAAGGAGGCTATTTAAGTGGATAAAACCGATTTCCCAAACTCACATCTTTCTTTCCCCCCCCCCTCAGCTCACTAAAGTGTACGCTTTTTAAAACTCCTCCAAAGATTACATTTGATGAAATAATGAGTTCTCTCCAGTGTAGATTCCTGTGCCTTCTCAAACAGGTCATGTAAAGCAAATCTTAACAGCATAAATGAGAAATACTCTCCGTCCTAAACCCTGACAGATATAAAAATCTTTTTGGCAGCACCTTAATGAAAAGAGTTAAAGGTGGATCACTATTATTATTATTTTTTTTGTCTGCTACAAATGTCGCCGTCCAAGTATGATTAATCATGGCTCTTCCATATGCAGTGGAAAGCTATTATGGTTAGCTGTTACAGAGCATTTGCCAGCAGACCCGGACTGAATTTTGAGCAGGTCTGTGCGCTGTGTTTTGAATAATGCAGTGGAGACAGGTGACAAAACTCCAGCGCATGATATTCCTGCCGCAATCAACATAACAAATCTTCTCAAATGACACTAACTGTAATATTACTGCTGCTGCCACCACATCAAATCTGCCTGTTTATTTATTTATTTATTTTTGTGCCAGACAAAATGAAGGGAAAGACTTCATCTGGAATTCATTATTGTTTGTTGAAAAAAATGAAAGTAACTACCTTAACTAGCTTGCTGGGTGGATTATGTCTGTCTGTCAATCATATTTTCTGTTATTATTCATTCATTCATTTTCATTTCGGCTTAGTCCCTTTATTAATTTGGGGTCGCCACAGCGGAATGAACCGCCAACTTATCCAGCATATGTTTTATGCAGCGGATGCCCTTCCAGCCGCAACCCATCACTGGGAAACATCCATACACCCCCATTCACACTCATACACTACGGACAATTCAGCTTATCCAATTCACCTGTACCACATGTCTTTGGACTTGTGGGGGAAACCAGACCACCCGGAGGAAACCCACGCCAACACGGGGAGAACATGCAAACTCCACACAGAAATGCCAACTGACCCAGCCGAGGCTCGAACCAGCGACCTTCTTGCTATTCACCATCCATCTATCTTTTAATCCACCATATCCATCTACCCGTCCATCCACCCATCTATCCTTTTGTTTGTTTTGTCATCAATCAACCATCTATCTTTTGTTCTATCATTTATTTATCCATCCATCATCCATCCATCCATCTTTTGTTTTACCATATCCATCCATCCATCCATCCATCCATCTCTTTTGTTCCATCATCAATAAACCATCCATCTTTTGTTCTATCATACATTTTTTCCATCCATCCATTCATCTTTTGTTCCACCAATTCCATCGTTTTTAACAGGCATCTATCAATGCAACAATTAATGTATCTTGTCATCTATTCACCATCAAAAACAACATCACAAGAAAACGACATGCTGTTTTCTCTCTCTCTCTCTTTCTCTCTCTCTCTCTCAGGTTTCCATAATGCATCTTTTAAAATGTCTATCTAAGGGAGCAATTAACAGAAGCAGGATCAAAGCCAAAGCCACAGTGAGGCCAAGAGCTGAATCTCTGCATTCAGCTGCATCTGGAGCTCACCGCCACTCACTCTATTAGATCATGCACCAACATAACCTCATCTGCACCCACCACTTTGCTCCACGGGGGAAATCACATGGCATATTCATAAGTCCGTCTTGCCATTTTTGCATTTTTACAGTCCAAGCCCAGGAGCAGATCCAGTCTTCAGGCCACCGCTGACCTGTCCCGTCCCCTCAGCAGGTTTACCGGGCATGTTTAGCATTGCTCATTTGACTTTATTTTGTGCACTGAGGTAGAATTGTGTTTAATGTACTGCATGCATAACCCCGCGTGGCCAATGCTGATTGCAGTTTTCCAGCGATGAGCTTCGCCGAGAGCGTTCATCTTTTTGTTGAGCTTTCACATCGACTGTCCTTTGTTTTAAAGGTCTCGGCGGTGCTGCTTGTTAACTGCTTTCCAACATTCTGCCAAATTCCCATCAACATCCCTAATATCGGACGACAGTTTTAATGCCTGGCAGGTTTTCCCAGAAAGGAGTGCACCAGGTGTTGCATACAAAGTTCTCCCCTGCACTTCTCAACCACGGAGGGTATTGAATATGGAAACCAGGACCGAGAGTATTGATTTACATACCTTTTTAATAAATTAAAGGGAAGCAACTGAGGCAGAGTAAATGTAAAGTATTCAAAACTTGAGTTAAAGACAGTGAATAATTGTTCTACTTTATTTTTCAACAGATTTTTTTGTTTATATCGTGTACTTGCTTATACAATACAATACATACTTCATTCATTCATTTTCCCTCAGCTTAGTCTTAGACTTATTACAGGATTTTAACTCTTTAATTGCCAAGTTCACAAATGATGTCACTGATTTGGTGAAAAAAAAAAAACACACAAAATGACGTATTTTCAATATAAAAAGTAATTGTGGACTGGATTTTTTGTTTTTTTACCTTTTATCACAGTCTTGGGCATGTGAACGATTAGGAACAACATCTGATGCATTGTTAGATTTTCATTTTTTCTCCCTAATTTACTGTTGGTGGCTGTTTTTGCCCCATTGACTTCCATTATAACTACATTTGATGGTGCATAATTATACAGTCTTTGTTTTTATTTACTCCATGTAGTTCTGAGAGCTGAGATGCATGTTTGGATTTTCTCAGACACATCAAGGTAAGTGCGCAAAGGTCACTCTCACAGACACACACTTTAATTTGCTGTTATACTCCATATAATATCCAGAAACTAAGCTTTTTTTGCGCAGGCCTATCTAAAGGGTTAAGGGTGCTAATAGTCAAATGCTGAAATAACCCAGCATTTTTTTGTGTAATTAATTACATGAAGATATAGTGTATTTTTTTTTCATGCATCCTTTTTTGTTTTTTAAAAAATAAGTGACTGAACTTAACTCTGAAATCTGGACTTTACTAGAACATGTTAAGCTGCTTTGACACAATCTACATTGTAAAAAAAGCGCTATAGAAATAAACTTGAATTGAATTGATAAAAGATATTTTATTGTAAATATTATTGTAAAGTTCACAACATTACCTGCAGATTAAAAAAAAAAAAAGTTATAGATTAGTTATAGAAAAAAAGTTAAAAAAATAATAATTCTCAAGGCTCATTGAAAAAACATCCCACTACTCAGATATTTGTAAAGCTCCAAATAAATTGCTTATACGTAAAAAAAATAAATAAAAGTGTTTTAGTGAATATTATATTGTATTATGACTGCTCGATCAAACTCCTGTCATCAACCAATTCAAATCAAACATTCAACAGCCCAAACTAAGATTAATAAATGCTTTAAAATGTATTTTACAATGCTAACTTCTATTGTTAACCAGTGGAACATAAATAATATTAATATATCCTATTGCCTTGATATAGAATTGCTTTTATGACTATGAACGTAGAACATTTCATATCGAATTCAATGCATTGCTTTTTTGGTAATTATCTCTGAAATTTACCAGCAGTTTCTCAGCTCAGATTTCACTAGTCAATCTTCAGTGCAAATAAACTCGTCTCTGTAGTTTTCTTTACTTTAACTTTTTATCTCTGCGTGTAAACACTTTTGCATGTTCAAAAGTTCTGTCTTTTTATAACTTTTTTCCCTGTTCAGTGTCTTTTTCCTGACACAGAAAAAATGAAAAAAAAAAAAAGAAACAGCCATTGACTTAACCCTCACAGTAATGTAAAAGCAGTAAATAATGTTATACAGTAATCGCCATTTCATTTCAATTCCTTCAACATAGTCCCTTTATTCATCAGAGCTCGCCACAGTGGAATGAACCACCAACTTATCCAACATATGTTTTACACAGCGGATGCCCTTCCAGCTGCAACCCAGTACTGGGAAACACCCATACACTCTCTCATTCACAAACACACTCATACACTACGGACAATTTAGCTTACCCAATTCACCTATACCGCATGTCTTTGGACTGTGGGGGAAACCGGAGCACCCAGAGGAAAACTACGCCAACACGGGGAGAACATGCAAACATCACACAGAAACACCAACTGGCCCAGCTGGGACTCGAACCAGTGACTCGAACTCGGTGTGAGGCCACAGTGCTACCCCATGATGACAGTTCATAATATTTTACTAGATATTTTTCAGGATACTAGTATTCAGCTTAAAGTGGCATTTAAAGGCCTAACTAGGTTAATTAGGCAAGTCGTTGTATAACAGTGGTTTGTTCTGTAGACAATCGAGAAAAAAACTACCCAGGCTCATTCTGAAAATGTACCCCATATACATTTCTGGAGAGCACCAAATACAGCCCAGGAGCTACGTTTTTTTTTGCAGTTTTTGTTTTCACAAATCCACCATAGGCTGCTCTGTACGCTTTAAGATCTAAAATGTCTCTTGCGAGTGCCATTCGTGCCTGCTCTTCTCGCGTAAATCCACCAGAGGCCGCTGTCGACTGACTGACTGACCGACCGACGGATCCCTCCACCCACCCCCTTCCCTAAACCCAACCAACAGTGTTTTCACAAGCAATCCAGGAAAAAAATCCCTCACGGCAGCCTGATTTTTACCACGTTTTCAGATTTGACCACATTCTCACCGTTATTTACTTATTTATTTAATTTTTTAGCTTTTGTTTGTGTCTTACCTGCTTTCTGGAACCGTTCTTCACTGGACTCAAAGCTCGTCGTTGTAGTCAACCCCACTCTGCATCTCAAATCCTCCAACGTATGCAGTGAGCCACTGGACAAACTGGTAACAGTTCAAAAAGGAACAGCGTCATCCTAGTAGCGTTGGTCTTATAGATGAAATGCAGCCATACATAATATGGCTACATAATTCATCATCTCCAGAAATGTATATAGGGCTACATTTTCAGAATAAGCCTATGTTGAGAAAAAAAGTTGCTTAATAATATTGATTTAATTTATTAAAACAGCTTTCATTCTAGCCGAAATAAAACAAATAAGAAGAAAAAATATTATAGGAAATACTGTGAAAAATTCCTTGCTCTGTGAAGCATAATTTGGAAAAATAATAAAAAAATAAATAGGGAATGAAGTATTTTGACCTCAGCTGCTCATTACCACTACAGAATAATTGCTATACTTCACTATAGAATGGTTCAAAAACACTGTAATATTTACTATGAATGACTATAGCATTTCTTTGCCTGTGGCAGTGTATGCAAGCATCTCTCCTCAGTTTTTCTTTCTTCTTTTTTTATGTTTCCTCATTCACAGGCGATGCATATCTTCAATGCTCCACAGATTTCAAAGCATGTCTTCTCCATTCTTCAGGCTATCTTGTAATCTGACGGAAGGTGCGGCGGTAAATAGGAAATCCTCCTCATTGTGTTTTTGTGTCTGCACAACATCAAAGAGCAGAATAATAGAGTCGCGAACGGCAATACAATTAAAGACGGATCTTCAGGATAACTCTCGCTTCATCTTCACTGGGGAATACGCTTGATGAAGTTCCTAATGAATTCAATTACGGCCCGACCTGTCTGAAATATCGCTAAAGATCAAGCCAGTCACGAAGCGCGCGCACAACTATTTTCAGCCGACAAATAAAAGTCCTCTGCGTCCACCGAAAATCAATGCAATCTGCTGCTGAAACGGTCCGGGCAGAGTTGACAAATGAAAGATTTATGACAACAAAATAGATTAGGACGCAAACTGATTTCATTAGTATTCATATTGTTTACGTAAAGCCATTCAAACACGCACCCACACACACACACACACACACACACACACACACTAAGTATGAAGTTTCAGACTTGCAAAACTTAATATTTCTTTAATACTTGAGTACGGTTGTTTTGTTGATACTTTTATGTTGATCAGTTATGTATGATTAACTAAGATTAACTGGTTGTTTATATTCGGTTTTAAAATGCTAATACATACTTGATGTAGAATGAAATGAAAATCCTAATCTTTCTGAATCATTTCTTTAGGTTTTTAAAATATTCATTATTTATTATATACTATATTGTTGTTTTGCTTATTTATGTTGCTTAATGGATGTTTCCCAGTACTGGGTTGTGGCTGGAAGGGCATCCGCTGCGTAAAACATATGGAATATGTATTCCAACATGCTGGAATAGTTGGCAGTTCATTCCGCTGTGGCGACCTCTGAAATATCTGAGACCTGCTGAGATCATTTCAGTAATCATCTTGTAAACTCGGGTGAGAATGTTGACAAGCACAAGGCTGGAGATCATGATGTCAGGCTGATTGGGTTAGAACGGCAGATTTGACATGTTAAAAGGAGGGTGATGCTTGAAATCATTGTTCTTCCATTGTTAACCATGGTGACCTGCAAAGAAACGCGTGCAGCCATCATTATGTTGCATAAAAATGGCTTCACAGGCAAGGATATTGTGGCTACTAAGATTGCAGCTAAATCAACAATTTATAGGATCATCAAGAACTTCAAGGAAAGAGGTTCAATTCTGGTTAAGAAGGCTTCAGGGCGTCCAAGAAAGTCCAGCAAGCGCCAGGATCGTCTCCTGAAGAGGATTCAGCTGCGGGGTCGGAGTGCCACCAGTGCACAGCTTGCTCAGGAATGGCAGCAGGCAGGTGTGAGCACATCTGCACGCAGAGTGAGGCGAAGACTTTTGAAAGATGGCGTGGTGTCAAGAAGGGCAGCAAAGAAGTCACTTCTCTCCAATAAAACCATCAGGAACAGATTGATCTTCTGCTAAAAGTATGGTGAATGGACTGCTGAGGCCTGGGGCAAAGTCATATTCTCTGATGAAGCCCCTTTCCGATTGTTTGGGGCATCTGGAAAAAGGCTTGTCTGGAGAAGAAAAGGTGAGCGCTACCATCAGTCCTGTGTAATGCCAACAGTAAAGCATCCTGAGACCACTCATGTGTGAGGTTGCTTCTCATCCAAGGGAGTGGGCTCAATCACAATTTTGCCCAAAAACACAGCCATGAATAAAGAATGGTACCAAAACACCCTCCAACAGCAACTTCTTCCAACAATCCAACAACAGTTTGGTGAAGAACAATGCATTTTCCAGCACGATGGAGCCATAAGGCAAAAGTGATATCCAAGTGGCTCGGGGACCAAAACATTGAAATTTTGGGTGCATGGCCTGGAAACTCCCCAGATCGTAATCCCATTGAGAACTTGTGGTCAATCCTTAAGAGGCGGGTGGACAAACAAAAACCCACTAATTCTGACAAACTCCAAGTGATTATGAAAGAATGGGTCGCTATCAGTCAGGATTTGGCCCAGAAGTTGATTGAGAGCATGCCCAGTCGAATTGCAGAGGTCCTGAAAAAGAAGGGCCGACACTGCAAACACTGACTCTTTGCATAAATGTGATGTAATTGTGGATAAAAGCCTTTGAAACGTATGAAGTGCTTGTAATTATATTTCAGTACATCACAGAAACAACTGAAACAAACATCTAAAAGCAGTTTAGCAGCAAACTTTGTGAAAACTAATATTTGTGTCATTCTCAAAACTTTTAGCCACGACTGTATATATATATATATATATATTACACAAACAGGCCTCACGGTGGCGCAGTGGGTAGCACGTTCGCCTCACAGCAAGAAGGTCGCTGGTTCAAAACTCGGCTGGGTCAGTTAGCATTTCTGTGTGGATTTTGCATGTTCTCCCCGTGTTGGTGTGGGTTTCCTCCGGGTGCTCCGGTTTCCCCCACAAGTCCAAAGACATGCGGTACAGGTGAATTGGGTAGGCTAAATTGTCCGTAGTGTATGTGTGTGAATGGGTGTGTGTGGATGTTTCCCAGTGATGGGTTGCAGCTGGAAGGGCATCCGCTGTGTAAAACATATGCTGGATAAGTTGGCGGTTCATTCCGCTGTGGCGACCCCAGATTAATAAAGGGACTAAGCCGAAATGAAAATGAATGAATGAATTAATATTACACAAACAATCCTGCATGAAGAGACCTCAATATGTATACATTTCTAAAAGCTTAGATTTGAATACATTGTCCATACATTCCACATTTATCAGTATATATCCGTCCTGAAGCTTCATAAAGTCATTCGTGATGCCTGCTGTGTATGATATGAGTTTATTGGTGTAGTATCGATCAGCAGTGGTCAGCGTCTCTCTGGAGGCCTCACCAAAGGCTTTATGGATCTCACCAACCAAATTGTGCAAGCATCAAATCAATCATCTGACATAAGCTTAGCGCTCCAGCACAGCACAGAGTACTGCGTGCATCGCCATGCTAATACCTGGACTCGGCATTGCGTGCAGCTGTTTCTCAGACGAGTGAATGTGAAACTCCAGCACTGCAGCAGATGGAGGAAGCGTCTATCAATGATGTGGCTTTTCATAGGATAATGTTGGACAGAGAAGACCAATTCACAAATACTCTGTTTTCAGATGTAAATACGCACTGGAGATTTAAATGTTTATTGTTTGTCTGTTCCATTCCAGTGTTTGTCCATTGTAAAGGCAAATAAGAATGTTTTTAACCTATATGCTTTTAACAATTGCTTTTGAGGTTAAAGTCTGTTTATTTTGCTGGCGCACGTTGTTGTTCTTTAGGTGAAGAATTAATCAAAGTCAATCAAAGTCTGATCATTCGTTTCCGCGTTTGGAGGGGCTTCTCTGATGATGTCAGTTAGACACTTCAGCCACAATATTCTTAGCCACGCCCCTTTATTGTTAGTTTGCTAAGCCCCGTCCCATACTCAATATTCCATTACAGCTGGAAATAATTCTTCTTTCTTTCTTTTTTCCTTTTTCTTTCTTTTTTTTAATTTTTGTCTTTCTTTTGTTTCTATCTATATATCTATCTATCTATCTATCTATCTCTTTCTCTTGTTACTATCTATCTATCTATCTATTTCTTTCTCTTGTTACTATCTATCTATCTATCTATCTATCTATCT
>CAIGQW010053927.1:2315213-2336793 GCA_903798125.1 Danio choprae | reverse complement strand
ATCTATCTCTTTCTCTTGTTACTATCTATCTATCTCTTTCTCTTGTTACTATCTATCTATCTATCTATCTATCTATCTATCTATCTATCTATCTATCTATCTATCTCTTTCTCTTGTTAATATCTATCTATCTATCTATCTCTTTCTCTTGTTACTATCTATCTATCTATCTATCTATCTCTCTTGTTACTATCTATCTATCTATCTATCTATCTCTTTCTCTTGTTACTATCTATCCATCTATCTATCTATCCATCCATCCATCCATCCATCCATCCATCTATCTATCTCTTTCTCTTGTTACTATCTATCTATCTATCTATCTATTTATCTCTTGTTACTATCTATCTATCTATCCATCCATCCATCTATCCTCTTTTTTCCTTCTCTTTTTTCTGTGATAGGACTGTGGGAAACAAAATAATTTAAAATGACATTTCTTTAGATTTTAGTTTTTCATTTTTGGATTTTAGTTAATTTTATCTTATGACTGAATGTAAACATTATGGAGAAAATAAAAATAAAATATATAAGACTCTATATAACTCCCTTTCATACATTTAAAAAACACTATAACAATATGATTTTTGCAGCTGGTTGGTGTAATTGGTTCTCGTTGCCTGGATCTGGCCCAGTGTAACCAGCCAAAGCTTGACCCACCATTACTAACCGGCAGGCCATCATTTTAATTAGATTTTTTTTGCATATATTTTCGGCTTTATTCTCCCTGCGGTCAAATTGAGTTCTCAAGGCATCAAATTCTCATCCTGGAATCTCACACACAACTGGCTATATTAGTTTTTCCCCAAAACATGGCATCTAAAAAGTTTCCGATATTTTCTGGCTGAATTCTCCAAGTATTAACCAAAATTACGAAGCTTAAATCCTTTGCTGTTTAAATGGTTGAATGCCTTTTCCCAGTCTAATCGGGTGTTTGCTTATCAAGTGGATTTTCCTCCTGAAGCACGGGATCTCGGCCTAAGCTCAGAAAACACTCTCGTCAGAATCGCAGCGATGTCTCCAATTAAAAGCATTACCCAGTAATTACATACTGTCTGTGCACAGCAGGCTCACTGAAGGCTAATGAAATACAAATTCTGCACTGTGTTCTTCAATTACGCTAAATCTCTGCTTTTGTTGTTTTTTTCTTTCAAATTTGATGTCTACTGGTCCAGCAGACCTAATTCACATATATTTAAAAGTATATATATTTTTAACTTTTGGATAAAACCACACTCATTTATCAAATAAAAAAAGTATTTTTATTATTATTTTTTTGTTTGTTTATATTATTATTTATATATTATAAATAATAATTATATTATTTATTTATTCATTTTTATTTTACTTTACATTTTGGTTATACTTGGTTTACAAATAATGCAGCCATTTTATATGTGATATTTGTATGCTATTAATATAGAAGCATTATAAATAAGCATTATTTATTCATTCATTAATTTTCATTTCTGCTTAGTCCCTTTATTTCTCGGGTCGCCACAGCGGAATGAACTGCCAACTTATCCAGCATATGTTTTATGCAGCGGATGCCCTTCCAGCTGCAACCCATCACTGGGAAACATCCATACACCTATTTAATTATTATTATTATTATTATTATTATTATTAATTTTAATATTATTTTTTAAACTTTGCATTTTGGTTATACCTGACAAATAATATAACCATTTTATATGTGTTTTTGTATATTATTAATATATTACACACTCGTTCACACACACACTCATACACTACGGCCAATTCAGTTAATTCAATTCACCTATAGCGCATGTGTTTGGACTGTGGGGGCAACCGGAGCACCCGGAGGAAACCCACACCAGCACGGAGAGAACATGCAAACACCACACAGAAATGCCAACTGAACCAGCGACCTTCTTGCTGTGAGGCGACAGTGCTAACTACTGAGCCACTGTGCCGCCCCTGTATAATTATATATTGTTAATAATAATAATAAAAAATGTATAATAATGTGTGTATAGAAACCTGATTATTGTTGCACAAGTTTCCAAATTCACTGCTGCTGCAACAGAAGTAGAATGATGCAATATTTTTCGAGGTTGTAAATAAAAGATTATTGAAGGGTTTTTTTTAATAAATAAATAATAAAATAAACCTCTGTCCATGCAGCATTTTTAATACACAAAGGTACATTATATATATATATATATAGCACAAGTTCACCTATTCCCCATTGCTGCAGTGAAACTTTGAATACGGTATATCTGATGAATGAGTGTTTTCTAAAAAATACCATGGACATATCCATTCCTGATGCTTTTTATTTAAATAAAATCTCATTTATAGTACAAATAGAACAGAGAAAAGGGAGTTATGAAGATGCTTTCTTAGTATACATGTAAGACATACTGTAAGTTTGGATAACTAGGAAGAAATAGTCAAATAGTCAAAGTCAGAGATACAGACATGTTGTTTTTTGTATTAATTAATCTCCTATTATGCGATTTCAAGGTTTCTAGTTCACAATAACCCTTGGGTAAAGTATAGCGCAAAAGAAAAAAAGATTTAGTCGAGCTGTAATCATGCGCAGTATAAAGAAACATGGATTATTAAACTACACGGTGGAGTTTGACAGTCTGAACTTTGAGTGCACACAACACAAACCCATTCTCAACTGAAGCCTCCGTTACTCTCAGCGTTCATTTTATATGTGCACATTTCAACAGCCTTGTTCACAGCATGACGAGATAGCTTAAATACTGCTTTTAAGCATGTCTTGTTAGATTTTACTTGCCCTTTGCTTAAAAGAGGTCCTATTAAACCTTGTTTATGAGTCTCTGGTGTCTCCGGAATGTGTCTGTGAAAATTCAGCTCACAAAACCATGAGGTAAATGCCCCTTTTTGGTTGGAAGCAAAAACACGGTACTTGTGTGTCTCTTTAAATGCAAATAAGCCGCGTCCCTCCGCCCACTTTGTAGAAATGGGTGGAGCCTTTACAGCTTGTGCCTCAGATGCTCCAACAACAATAAAAAAACATATGTAAAACAACTATGTGATTCAAACAAAGTCTTGTCGGTTGAAGAGCAGTTTATTACAAGGTTTTTGTAGCGTAATATACAACACCAACCCAGACTATATATCACTTTAAACTATTAAAAATGGGGCCTCACGGTGGCGCAGTGGGTAGCACGTTCGCCTCACAGCAAGAAGGTCGCTGGTTCGAGCCTCGGCTGGGTCAGTTGGCATTTCTGTGTGGAGTTTGCATGTTCTCCCCGTGTTGGCGTGGGTTTCCTCCGGGTGCTCCGGTTTCCCCCACAAGTCCAAAGACATGCGGTATAGGTGAATTGGGTAAGCTAAATTGTCCGTAGTGTATGTGTATGTATGAGTGTGTATGGATGTTTCCCAGAGATGGGTTGCAGCTGGAAGGGCATCCGTTATGTTAATAAATGTTAATAATGTTAATAAAAGTCACTTTTTCTAACTTTTCAAGGTTAAAAGTTGTTGTGAACTATTCTTTTAATTCCTAAACAATGCTTACATTTATAGACAATAACTGAAATGACTTACTTTGCAGATTTACTTTTTCCCTACTCAAACAGCAACATTACGCAGTTAATGGAAATTGGAGATCAATTCTTCTTCTTTTGTTGTTGTTGTTATACTGTACAAATATTACACAACTGCTACTTTAACTCCTTTCAATGAAGTTGACTTGGCTTTCTGCCTTGTTCGACTGCTCTTTTCAGTGATGCCGGAGACATACAGTGTAGCTTCTCATGTTAAACGCAACACTCCCGCCGCCTTTAAAGTCTTGAATTATTCAGCATCTTTGTTTCTGAAGACGCTTTCCTCCTACTAGCCTCTCCTTTTCGCAAAGCCTGGAGTGAATTAATTTTTCATCTGCATCTGATTTTGATGCAAACCATCTGCTTGTGCTTTACGAGCCCACGTTGAGAGATGAACGAGCAAATCCGTAAATACACGGCAGTGATCCGCGTCCGTCTGTGGCATACGGAGACAATCACAGCCAGAAAATGAAACACATGCACAATCACAGACGGCTGATGAACTCTGGCCTGTCGTTTACTGATGTTTGAGCAACACGGGATCTAAAATCTAAATGTCAAAGACTGAATTCTGTAATTATTCATTCTTTCATTCATTCATTCATTCATTTTCATTTCGGCTAAGTCCCTTTATTAATCTGGGGTCGCCACAGCGGAATGAACCGCCAACTTATCCAGCATATGTTTTACGCAGCGGATGCCCTTCCAGCTGCAACCCATCACTGGGAAACATCCATACACACTCATTCACACACATACACTACGGACAATTTTAGCTTACCCAATTCACCTGTACCGCATGTCTTTGGACTTGTGGGGGAAACCTGAGCACCCGGAGGAAACCCATGGCAACACGGGGAGAACATGCAAACTCCACACAGAAATGCCAACTGACCCAGCCGAGGCTCGAACCAGCGACCTTCTTGCTGTGGGGCGATCGTGCTACCCACTGCGCCACCTCGAGCCCCAATTCTGTAATTAATTTATTTAAAAATATATATACTTGTTATTGCATGGAATCACCATGTTGAAATGTATTAATAGTATTACTAAAATGATAAATTCAGCAATATACAATGAACAACAATTGCAGAATAATACACAATTAAGAAATATCTATTTGTTATTTCATGGAATCGCCAGTTTATATGTATTAATAGTATTAATAAAATGATAAATGCAAAGAAATACAATAAAAATAGCAAAATGTAAAAAAAATATTATATAAAATGTTAAAATATATTTATTTCATGTAATCACTAGTTTAAATGTATTTTTCATTCATTCATTTTCTTTTCGGCTTAGTCCCTCTATTAATCAGGGGTCGCTACAGCGGAATGAACCGCCAACTTATCCAGCATATGTTTTATGCAGCGAATGCCCTTCCAGCTGCAACCCATCACTGGGAAACACCCATACGCTCTCAATCGCACTCATACATTATGGACAATTTCATTCATTCATTCATTTTCTTTTCGGCTTAGTCCCTTTATCAATCTGAGGTCGCCACAGTGGAATGAACCTCTAACTTATCCAGCATATGTTTTACGCAGCGGATGCCCTTCCAGCCACAACCCATCACTGGGAAACATCCATATACACTCATACACTACGGAAAATTTAGCTTACCCAATTCACCTATAGCGCATGTCTTTGGACTTGTGGGGGAAACCGGAGCACCCAGAGGAAGCCCACATCAACACGGGGAGAACATGCAAACTCCACACAGAAGTGCCAACTGACTCAGCCGAGGCTCGAACCAGCGACCTTCTTGCTGTGAGGCGACTGTGCCACCACGCCACCCTGTAAAAACACCAGTTTATATGTATTAATTGTGTTACTAAAATAATAAATGCAGCAAAAAACAATGAAAATAAAAGGCAAATGTAAAAAAAAATACAAAATATAAAATAACCACATGCTAACCCCTGAGCCATCGTATATTAAAATATTTGCTTCCCAAATTAAAATATTTAATTTTTCTAAATGGATTTCTAAAGGCTCCAGGTTCTGAAGACTTTAATAATGATTGTCTGTGTATGTGAATGTGTGTGCATGTGTGTGTTCTGTCACCTAAGATAGCTGCGATTTCCTCCAGCCAAAGCAAACTCTAGATGATTATCGGAGAGGAAGGAGAAATTTCACAGATAAAGTGCAGGCGGAGGAGTCAGCACGTTCATCCCAGTCATCTATAATTGCCTCACAAACACCCGGCGTGACGCTGTCTGCTGCTTTCACTAGAGATCCAGTGTATCCTCTGCTGACACACAAACACATGAGAGATGACGACGTGTGCAGCTCATGCTAAATATTCTGCAGCAAAGTGTTGTCAGAGGACCAGAACTTTGATATGACACCTTAAAAAATATTAATATTTGATGTCATTTTAAATGGCATAGGAAAATATTGCCAGACGTCATTAGTATTAGTTTTTTTTGTGCACGTCCTAATTTCTTCATTAGGATTTTTTCTTTCGAATAATAGCTTATTATTGCTGCTGCTGACACTGCAAAATGTTTCAGTCCAGCTTAAAAAAAACTTTTTATAAAAAAATAAAAACCATATAAAAAAATTATTAATTAATTTAAAAAATAAGTAAAATAGTAAAAATTTAAATCGCCAGTTTAAATGTATTATTAGTATTATTAAAATAATAAATGCAGCAAAAACAAATTTTTGTAAATAATACACAATTTAAAAATATTTGTTATTTCATTTAATCACCAGTTTGAATATTAATTATATATATGTATGTGTGTGTGTGTGTGTAAATATATATATATATTTTTTTTTTTATTTTTTTTTATGAGGACTAGTGAAAGATGTATCTATTCTCTCTATATATAGAAGTAAACAAAAATTTGTTTTACTTCTATAGCAATTGCAATAAAATTCTAAATTCTTAATTTCCTTTTTAATATTAAAGAAGAAACTACTAGCCTAACATACTGTATGTAACATTTAAGCATTATTGAAAACAAGTAAAAACAATAATGAAAAAAGGAAAATTACAACCAATTACACAAATAAATACAACAAAACAAAATATACAGACAAAACTGTTCTTAACATTATTTGGGCAGGTCTAAGTAAGATTGTCTTTTGCTGTTGATTAATATTAATGACTGCACTGTAATATTATAGAGTGTCAGATCACTCTAATATAATATCTAACATAATGACTACAATCTAAAAACCCAACATTCGGTCAAATATGAACCAACTCAACATTTGGTAATTCTTATTCAATTACATTTAAATTACACTTTTTAACCCAACAGTGGGGCGGCATGGTGGCTCAGTGGTTCTTCGCCTCACAGTAAGAACGTCGCTAGTTCGAGTCCCAGCTGGGCCAGTTGGAGTTTCTGTGTGGAGGTTGCATGTTCTCCCCATGTTGGTGTGGGTTTCCCCCACAGTCCAAATACATGCGCTGTAGGTGAATTGGCCGCAGTGTATGTGTGTGTGTGTGTGTGTGTGTGTGTGAATGTGAGAGTGTGTGGGTGTTTCCTAGTACTGGGTTGCGGCTGGAAGGGCATCCTCTGCATAAAAAATACAGAATAGTTGGCGGTTCATTCTGCTGTGCTGCCCTCTGAAATAGAGACTAAGCTGAAGGAAAATGAATAAATGAACCCAACAGTTGGGTTTGTCTACATTTGACCCAACATTGGGTTAGAATAACCCAATGTTTCTTAGAGTAAAATATAAGAATATACATGTTTTCCTTCATGGTTTAAGTATAAGTATTTGTATCGGATCAAAAATGTATTTGATTTCAAATAAACGCATATATGCATATAGTTGAAGTCAGAATTATTAGCCCTCATATTTATTTTATTCCCCAATTTTAATTCCCGTTTAACATAAATAACACATTTCTAAACATAATAGTTTGTTCTGTAGACAGTCAAAAACAAATATTGCTTAAGGGGCTAATAATATTGACCTTAAAATGGGTTTAAACAATTAAAAACGGCTTTTATTCTAGCCGAAATATAACAAATAAGACTTTCTCCAGAAGAAAAAATATTATAGGAAATACTGTGAAAAATTCCTGAATCTGTTAAACATCACTTGGGAAATATTGGAAAAAGAAAACCAAATTCACAGGAGGGTGAATCATTTTGGCTTCAACTATACGTACATCTTGCACATAATGAACTCATCTTGGTGTTTCAATCCAGTGATGAAATATCCCAAAAAAACTGTTGGATGTAAACACGGCTCCAGTGAGACTGGCAGCTGTTTGTTCTGAGTGTGTAATAAGTAGAGGAATGATGGGCTGATAGAGGAGTGTTTTGACCGCTGGCAGTCTGTCATCAGGATAGCGGGATCAATATCCAGATGTCTGCTGATAAGGATAACAGGCCGCTTCATCTGCCCAGTGGATCTGAGAGAAGCAGAGCTGTCAGATCCAGGCCAAGGTCAAAATAAGGGTTAAAGGACATTATATCTGCCTCACTCCACACCTTCACACACTCGTATATGAGTCTTATATGAGTTTTTTTTTTTCATGTTTAGCCAGTTCACTAAATCCCTGATGAATAGAGCTGAATCAGTCAATAATAGTATTACTAAAATAATAAATGCAACTAAATACAATGAAAAAAAAGGTAAAATGTAAAAATTATACAAAATGTAAAAGTAGCAGAAAAACCAACGAACAGTCGTTTTAACAGCTCATTCGTGAATCAACCCTTGTGTGCTGTTGGGGATGTTTTTATCCACTCTGGGGTGAATTTAAGGCTTAAATTGGCCACAATTTTCTCTGTGTTTCAGCAAATGAAATGATTGGCTCGGGCATCTGTTTCGGATGCCTCCTGGACGCCTACCTAGGGAGGTGTTCTAGGCATGTCCCACCTGGAGGAGACCTCGGGGAAGACCCAGGACACGCTGGAGGGGCTATGTCTCTTGGCTGGCCTGGGAACGCCTTGGAATCCCCCGGAGGAGCAGGAGGAAGTGTCTGGGGAGAGGGAAGTCTGGGTTTCTCTCTTAAGACTGCTGCCCCCGCAACTGAAAAGCAGTTGAAAATGAATGAATGAATGAATGAATGAATGAATATGTAATCAATTGTTTTTGTGAATGAATGTACTTTTGCATGTAAAAAGTATCAGAAAATATACCATTTGATTTTTTTTAAAAATCATACTTTCCAACACAAGCGATTATTGTCAACCCCTGCTAAAATTGTGAAAATACCAAATGTGGCAAAAACATGAAGTCATAATGTGAACAGAGGAACACAAAACTACAATGCATAAGGTGAAAGAATATGAACGAGTGCATCATTTTGCTTTAGCGCAACAATAAAGGCCCCGGTACACTTCAAACTAAATCGAAAAAACTTCAAAAGAGAAACTTCTGACAGCTCATCATTACATAGCGGGAGTTTAAACTAATTAGGCTCTGAAACACACAGATATTTTATTTGTTAATATTGTGCTTAAATTGTGAAAAAATTAAACGTGCCAAAAACATTCATTAATTCATTTTCCTTCGGCTTAGTCTCTTTTTCACAGGTCGCCACAGTGGAATGAACCGCCAATTATTTCAGCATATGTTTGTTTTACACAGCGGATGCCCTTCCAGCCACAACCCAGTAAAGGGAAACCCCCATACACACTCATTCACACACACACACACACATTCATAAACTACAGCCAATTTAGTTCAATTCACCTATACTGCACGTCTTTTGGACTGTGTGGGAAACCGAAGCACCCGGAGGAAACCCACGCCAACACGGGGAGAACATGCAAACTCCACACAGAAATGCCAACTGGCCGAGCCGGAACTTGAACCAGCGACCTTCTTGCTGTGAGGCGACAGTGATAACCACTGAGCCACTGTGCAAAAACAATGTACATTAAATGAACTAATGGTGTTACAGCACCAAGTGTATGTGTGGGGAAAAAAAAAACATTCACGTTCAGATTAAATGCCTGCATCACTAAAGAGAAACCTGTAAAGTGTCAGATTTGGTGATGAATGTGTGGTATCCGAAGAAAGATTTAGTAAAGAGATTGACCAGAACGTGGGTAGGCTAAATTGTCCGTAGTGTATGTGTGTGAATGAGTGTGTGTGGATGTTTCCCAGTGATGGGTTGCAGCTGAAAGGGCATCCGCTGTGTAAAACATATGCTGGATAAGTTGGCGGTTCATTCCGCTGTGGCGACCCCAGATCAATAAAGGGACTAAGTCGAAAAGAAAATGAATGAATGAATTGACCAGAACGATACGATACGATACGATACTGCAGCTCTGCACACAGGCTGAATAACAGAAGACGGGCTTTCAAACTAACAATCAATCACTTACTCAGCATGACCACAGGTATCCAGATCACTGAGATTTATGGGTTCAGAGGTCAGAGTGTATGAAACTAAACACTGCGGGATATATACACAACACTAGAGAGCGAGAGCAGACCTTCCCAATGGCACATTCAACACCTGCAGTCAATAACACACACACATACAGCTATCTTTATGAGGACTTCACATAGATGTAATGACATTTGTACTGTACACACTGTATATTCTCTAACCCTACCCCTAAACTAAACCTCACAGGAAACAATCCGCATTTTAAAAATACTTCATTCTGTGTGACTTATGAGTCGTTTTCCTTATGGGGAGCAGAAAATGTCCCCATAAAGTCAAAATGTACTGGTATTGCTATACTTGTGGGGACATTTGTCAGGACAGGAAAATTTACTGAGACTCGTGAACTGTTGAGATATTGGTTTCACTGTGGGAATGTGAAGTCAACTGTGACTCTCACTGCAGTAATAGCAGATAAAGAGAGTCTCAGCCTGATGCCACAATCCTCTGCTTGTCCCCAGAGAATCACACGCTTGATTTTCAGACTACAGAAGAGCCACTAGAGGGCGATCGGGAGGACTAGAGCAAAACATGACTGTGCAAAAAAAGATTGAGGATCTGAAGAGAAAGCATAGAGGAGCAAGACGCGCGAGCACACATGAAAAAATGATGTTGTTTCATACTGAGTTGTTGTGATTTGGGTGAAAAAATGTGCAGCTAAAGAGCGCCCAAAAACAGAGTGTGTAATTTCCTCATGCTTGCATCCAATCCTAAATGTTTTCTTTCTTCCTGTGTATAGCAAAGGAGATGTTGAAATGTATTTTCAAGCTTTTTTTTCGCATGAAATTAAAGGAGATGGTGATTTGTGCTGCCAAACAGTCATGAAAGCAACAGGCTTGTCATAAAAATGCATGAGGTATGCTTAAATAAAACAGAAATACATTTTTACTCTGGTGAATGTTCAATGGGTGCGTTAAAGACCCAAGAAACTTGAATAGTTTATGAGTTTTCAGCTTATGCACATTGTGTATTTATTGTTGTGACCTAGATGATGATTTTTTAAATAGTTTTTGCCAAATTATTTAAGAAATACATTTATTTCAAAGGAATTTACATACTTTTTCTTGCCACTATATATATCCAAATATAATGTAAATATTTTAGTTTTAAAATTTTATGTATGTGTGTATATATTCATTCATTCATTCATTCATTCATTTTCATTTCGGCTTAGTCCCTTTATTAATCTGGGGTCGCCACAGCGGAATGAACCGCCAACTTATCCAGCATATGTTTTACGCAGCGGATGCCCTTCCAGCTGCAACCCATCTCTGGGAAACATCCATTCACACTCATACACTATGGACAATTTAGCTTACCCAAATCACCTATACCGCATGTCTTTGCACTTGTGGGGGAAACCGGAGCACCCGGAGGAAACCCACACCAACACGGGGAGAACATGCAAACTCCACACAGAAACGCCAACTGACCCAGCCGAGGCTCGAACCAGCGACCTTCTTGCTGTGAGGCGAACGTGCTATCCACTGCGCCACCGTGAGGCCCGTGTATATATATATATATATATACATACATACACACATACATACAACAGTTCTGTCTCGCTCTTGAATCTGATTGGCTGATAGCCGTGCTATATTCTGCCAGTAACAGCACTCGACCCGCCTCTTCACCCTTCACCCTTGTGTATTACTCCGCCCACATACAGCAACAAGCTGAGGACACTCTACAGATTGACTAACACTACTGCTGTTGAGCAACATAATGTACTTTTGAGGCTTTTTTAAGTCGATGCAGTTTATTTATAAGGATTTTAAAATATTTGTAAAAAAAATGTATAACTATTTTAAAATATTCATAATTTCTGAGGCAGCACGTCGGCGGCCATTAGCCTGTCTTTGAGCAAAGACAGTTGATGTTTTCTATCCACAAGATGGTGACAGGACCGTATAATAAGCCTTTAGAAGATTAAAACAGCGTAATTTCTATCTACAGCTGATCAAATCATTATTAAACAGGTAAGTGATATTCTAAGTTGATCTCTCTCTTTTGTATGTTGTAGTGCTGTCAGTGTTTGTCCGCGTCATCCTTTGTTTATGTCATGTGCTTTCTTTGTCCTTCTCCCGCCACCGTCATTGTTAATCTGTCTCACCTGTACTCATCCCTCTTGTGTCATTAGTCTAATCAGCCCCCATCTATTTATATCCTTTCGTCTGTGTCTTTCGTTGTTCGGTATTTTGCTTCGTTTGAATCGTGTGGGTCTCGTCCTGTCTTCCCGTATCCAATATCTGTTTCCCGTAAGTGTTCAATAAACCCGTTTTGTAAAGTTCATCCTTCTCCGTCTCGTCATGTTATCCTCCGCCCTCCGGGCGTTACAAGTGCTGTATTTATACCATATAACGGTAGTGTACTGAGTGTGAGATGGGACTCTCATATCAGGAATGTGTGTTGTGTTGGCAGAAAGAAAGAAGAAATGCCCGCATGCGTTTAGCGTTTTTCCTTATCGCAAACACAACAGCAATCTGGTAGTGACTAGCTGCTTTTTTCGGGGTTAATTATTGTGATATCCCAATTTTAGATTCTCCATGTTTGATTTTCTTTTTTATATACACGATAGTGCCATTAAACTGTTGTATAAACGCAATATCACACTCATAGCAGTACAGTGAACTCATTGTCATGTTCAAGAAACGAGTCTGAGATGATTCACAATTTATGACATGGTGCGTTATCCTGCTGGAAGTAGCCATCAGAAGATGGGTACACTGTGGTCATAAAGGGATGGACATGGTCAGCAACAATACTCTGCAGAAATCGAGACTCATCAGACCAGGCAACGTTTTTCCAATCTTCTGTTGTCAAATTATGATGAGCCTTTTAGTGAATTATAGCCTCAGTTTCCTGTTCTTAGCTGACAGGAGTGGCTGCAGCCCATCCGCCTCATGGCTGGACATGTTGTGCGTTCAGAGATGCTCTTCTACATACCTCGGTTGTAATGAGTGGTTATTTGAGTTACTGTTGCCTTTCTATCAGCTGGAACCAGTCTGGCCAATCTCCTCTGACCTCTGGTATTAACAAGGCATTTGCACCGACAGAACTGCCGCTCACTGGATATTTTCTCTTTTTCGGATCATTCTCTGTAAACCCTAGAGATGGTTGTGTGTGAAAATCCCAGTAGATCAGCAGTTTCTCAAATACTCAGACCAGCCCGTCTGACACCAACAACCACGCCACGTTCAAAGTCACTTAAATCCCCTTTCTTCCCCATTCTGATGTTCGGTTTAAACTGCAGCAGATCGTCTTGACCATGTCTACACGCCTAAATGCATTGAGTTGCTGCCATGTGATTGGCTGATTAGAAATTTGCGTTAACAAGCATTTGGACAGGTGTACCTAATAAAGTGGCCAGTGAGTGTATATCTAATTTATATATAAAAAAACATTCTCAAATATATCCATGCCTGTGTGTATTTATATAGATAATAAATACACACAACACACACACACACACGTCAAAACAAACTTTTATTTTGAATGTGATTAATCGTTGCCTAGCATTAATTATATTGTAATACACTAAATATGCTCTAAAATTAAAATATAATGCATAAATAAAACTTTTAAATTAATTTAAAAAAATTTAAACAATGTAAAAATTGTATAGAATAAATTAATGAATAAATAATTCAGAATTAATTTAATTTTACTTAATTTTATTTAATAATTTTTGTTTTATTTAATCTTTTTTATACTATTTTATGGATGGATGGATGGATGGATGGATGGATGGATGGATGGATGGATGGATGGATGGATGGATGGATGGATGGATGGATGGATGGATGGATGGATGGATGGATGGATGGATGGATGGATGGAAATAATGAAAGAAAAAAGAGAAAATATAAATAAAAAATAAAAAAATACAACAAAATAAAATAAAATCTCCAGCACCAGCAGACAATACAAGCAGAGAAAGAAAGAAAAGAAAGCAACAGGCACCAAATCCCCATGAGAGCAGCTCTTGCGGGAGGGAAGGTGTTTTTTGCTGTAATGGAAGAGTCATTCAGCTTGTGTTTCAATCAGACTGAAGTGCACTGTTGTCCACACTTCTCTCCTCTCCAAGCACTTCTCCATTCCCCACGGCTCAGGAAAATCCAATTACTTCCCAAACAAACCCAGAGGCTCCCAATGCTGCTCTGTCTCTGACAATTATCTGACACACACACACACACACGCGCACAACAGGTCCCTTATTCAAAGATCAGTTAATATGATCATACCGGAGCTCAGGGAACGTTTTGTGCGCCATTGGAAATGTTCAACACATATTTTGTGAGAAAAAGACAAGTTTTTTCTATTTTATAATAAGAAGTTTCTGTTTTCTGCTGTTGGATGAGAACTGAAGTTAACAATGCTGTGTTGGAAACAGTTTTTGGGTGTATAATTAGGCCTGTCACGATCTCAATTTTTTGTTGTATGATATATTGCACCAAAATATATTGCGATAAACAATATTATTGTAATTTTAACCCTTTGATTGCCCCTCTACCAAATGGTTGACCATGTTTTTACTGTTTTAAATAATGACTGTGAGAGTCATTTAAAGAATGACTGTTTTAAATAAGGGCCTCACGGTGGCGCAGTGGATAGCACGTTCGCCTCACAGAAAGAAGGTCGCTGGTTCGAGCCTCGGGTGGGTCAGTTGGCGTTTCTGTGTGGAGTTTGCATGTTCTCCCCGTGTTGGCATGGGTTTCCTCCGGGTGCTCCAGTTTCCCCCACAAGTCCAAAGACATGCGGTATAGGTGAATTGGGTAAGCTAAAATTGTCCGTAGTGTATGAGTGTGAATGGGTGTGTATGGATGTTTCCCAGTGATGGGTTGCAGCTGGAAGGGCATCCGCTGCGTAAAACATATGCTGGATAAGTTGGTGGTTCATTCCGCTGTGGCGACCCCAGATTAACAAAGAGACTAAGCCGAAATGAAAATGAATGAATGAATGAATGAATGTTTTAAATAAAAAATAAAAATAATAATAAATAAAAAAAATCAAGCAAATATCCTGTTGCACTACTACACTTGATTTTGGTTTTATTGTTTAAAAAAAAAAAAAAAAAAAAAAAAAAGAGGTGTGTGTTTGGGGCTGGGGCGGGACACATAACCAACCAGCAATGATGATTGGTGTGTCTGTGAACGTGGTGTAACTGAGAATGTTATGATTGGCTTAGATAGAGTACATATCCATCGTTTGCCAATCAGAGGCAGAGTAGTGCACACACACAAGCACACGCAGTCAGTGGCACACAGCAAGAACGTCACGAGTTTACACGTTCTCCCCGTGCTCACGTGGGTTTCCACCGGGTTCCCCGGTTTCCTCCCACCATCCAAAAACATGCAACTTAAAATTTACTAATCCAAATCGGCATCATAGACATGCACCTAGTAAGTAGTTATCTCTTAAGAGCAATCACTATCTGTTCATTAGCTACTACAGCAGGGAAGTTCTCGAGATCTACCTGAGCTCAAACTCCCCTCTTGCCTTGCAAACAGGAGGGAGCCCCGGGCTCGGGGATCTTATGAGCTCAGGGCTCTCTCCCTGGACAGCATGCCAAACAAGCTTTATAACCAATCATCAGCTACGTGTCAACTCTTGAAAATTAGTGACTACGCAGGTGATAAGGTGAGCTCTGCTACCAAAGGAGGAGACAAAGCCACAACGTCAAAGCAAATAAAATTCAATTTTTCTCCACCGCAAACACTTATTACTTACTCAGAATTAAACAAAATAATATCTAATATCTATAAGTTCTAAACCATGTATTGTTTTATTGTGCAACTATAGTAATGATAATATAATTATGCTGAATTTGCGCTCAACAGAAAGAGCTGCGATTGGCTCTAACGCTCTGGCGCTGTTTACCGATGATAAACACTGATAAAGGGCAATGGCGATCACAGCTGATCCATAATAGACGCGGAGGAGAAAACTCGCTCTGCAGACACGTGCTCGTGTCTGGATCCACAAGTATTGCTGTAACAGCCGAGAGGAGAGGAAAAGTTACCTCACCCCAGCAGGTCGAGAGAGATAGAGAAGGAGAAACAGAAATGGAGTTTACTTTCATTTTCTCCATAGCGCACACACACACACACACACACACACAGTGGTGCACAGACGCACACATACAGACACAAGCAAACACAGACACGCATACACAGGTCCACACACAAACACACAAACACATTGGTGCAGACACACAGGTGCACACACTGGCAAACACACACACACACAAAAATACATACAAACTCAGGTGCACACAGACACACACACAAACACAGGTGCACACACACAAAAAGGTGCAAACAAACACACAGGTTCGCACACACATACACACACACAGCTGCACACACACAAAAACACAGGTGCAGACACAAACAATGACATACACACAAACACACAGGTGCAGCCAAAACCAGGTGTGCGCACACACACACAAACAGACACACAAGTGCACAAACAGACACACACAGACGGTCAAACACAGACACAAACAGAGGCAAACACAGACAGACACACACAGACACACACACACACACACATGAAAACTACAGACGCTGTGCTCAATCAATAACACCTTACAGGGTGTGAAAAACAGGATGATCAATTGTGTTCCCCGTGGCCATGAAAACAGCACTATTCATTACAGGACTGATGCGCTTATTGAGCCCACGCTCGTATATTACACAAATGGAGAACGCAGCTCATTAAAGGCTCAAATACACTGCAAAATACGAACATGTAGCAGAAGCCTCCAAACAAAGAGTGTGTGCCCAACCACATTTACAACACCATCAATAGCAGAGTGTCACTTATTCATGAGGTTAAAGAGTGAGCAAACGCTGCTTCACACTGCAGAGATCGAGACCGCCAGACCACATTAACACACAATATACACTGACCGGCCAACACACACATCTGACACACACTGAGGCTTACTGCCTTGTACAAAACTTAATTACGCAATTTAGTTTAAGAGTAAGCAATGCCGGCAGGATGGTGGCTCAGTGGTTAGCACTGTCACCTCACAGCAAGAAGGTCGCTGGTACAAGTCCCGGCTGGGTCAGTTGGCAATTCTGTGTGGAGTTTGCATGTTCTCCCCATGTTTGCGTGGGTTTCCTCTGGGTGCTCCGGTTTCCCGTGCGCTATAGGTGAATTGAATAAACTAAATTAGCTGTAGTGTGTGAATGTGACAGTGTATGGGTGTTTCCTGGCACTGTGTTGCAGCTGGAAGGGCATCCACTGCATAAAACTATTTTTATACATATATACTCATACACAAGTAGTTTTTTTAAGTAACAGATGTAATAGAGAGACACACACGAAGAGAGAGAGTATATTATGTATCATATCAAATATTATATTTGTTTAATAACTTTATAAATAGTGAATATATATGTTTATAAATGTTTAACATACAGTGCTCAGCATAAATCAGTACAACACATTTTGAAAATGAATATTTTCACCCATTTCTCATATAGGTCATATATTTTGGTGCATTAAAACAGATTTATTAAACAGATATATTTATTCTAATAATATGTTAATCACAGAGCATATTTAGAAATAGAAAGGTAATGCATTTAAATTCAAGCTAAATATTGGGAAAAAATGACAAACTACCAACATTTCAACATTTTTATTTATTTATTTATTTTCAAAAAAAAATTTATTAAATTTTTATTCACTTTAAAATTTAATTTTTTTTAATTCTTGGGCTACTAATTTTTGGAATGTTATCATAAGTTATTTTGTTAAATTAGCTCCAGATTTGGCTTCAGTACTGACTAAAAATGTACAAAAACGAATATAATATTAATATTTGTTATCTGTCATATTTTTATTATACTTTTTTGTTTATTAATATTATTATTATTTTATATATATATTTCTGTTAATAAATACAAAGTTAAAACTAAAGAAATAAGAAACCAGACAAAAAAAAAAAAAAGAAAGAAATATATATATATATATATATATTCAGAGTTTTTGGTTAGAAATATTTAAGTTCTTTGATAAGGTTTACAATTGTGCTTTCCTCCCTGACCCAAAGCTAGCAACTTGTGGTTGGTCAGATTTTCTGGAGACTCTCAACCGAAACATATGGTTACCTGTTCAGTATGGCATGATCATAGCTAAGAAAGTTATTCTTTGTTTCTGGAAGAAAAATGTTAGGCCTCTTTTTATCTGACTGGCTTCTTAAACTCACCTCCACTTTACATTTGGAAAGAATTAGATATGCCAGCTCTGGGAACTGTGCAAAATTTGATCAAATGTGGGATCCGGCCTTTTTTCTAACACAACATAAAGACTAATAATGTTGTTTAATTTCTGAAGATTTGTACGTGTTTTCTCTCTCCCTCTCTCTCTCTCTCTCTCTTTACATCCATTGCAGTTTCTTTTTGAAGGTCATATATGTCTTGTATGTCGCCATTTCATGCTTTATTTTACATTTTGCACAGATTATTGTTACATGATGGGGTTGTCTGTCTGTTCTGTGTTTCTATTCATTCATTAATTCATCCATTTTCCTTCAGCTTAGACCCTTATTTATCAGGGGTCACCACAGCGGAATGAACCGCCAACTATTCCAGCGAATGCTCTTCCAGCCGCAACCCAATACTGGGAAACACTCCTACCATCTCACATTCAAACACACACACTACGGGCAATTTAGCTTACCAAATTCACCTATAGCTCATGTCTGTGGGGGAAACCAGCAACTGGGAAATATTTGAATAACAATTTTTTTTAATTCACAAGAGGACTAATAATGTTTGCCTTTGACTGTATGTAAAATACCCAATAATAATAAAGCTGTAATGTATTTTATAGCTAGTCTTGTAACTTCCAAAACCATTAAATGTTAAAAAACTTCATTAAATTTATTAAAAAAAACTTCATTAAATAAAAAAAACTTCATAAACAAATGTTAAAATAAACCATCAGAGGGAAACCAGTAAATCTCTATAATGTATTAGAGAGACAGAAAGACAAGCATGAAGTATAATAGCATAGAGTACAATCAATAGCAGGACAGGGTGTGTAAACTGAGTTTCTGTGCTGTAAAAGCTGTCAGATTTATGTATATGAGGCCTGACATGCTGGAGTCTGAACACATAACCTGCTTCCCTCCGGCTGCTGCAGCAGAGGAGAAATATATATGGAAAGACCGACAGCCATGGAGGAGCAGATCGATCATGAGTCAGAGAATAACATTACTGTTTATGTCTTCTGTGTTTCCTGTATATTGTATGTTTTGCACTCTTAATAATGATTAAAAAATGAATATTCACATTGTATTTGCAGTGGTGCTCATTACATTCTATTCTACATCCAGGATAGAGAGCTGTCAATCAAATAACTCACTAGCCAATCAGAGAGGACCACTGTTAAGCCTGCCCCCATGAGATGTGCGAAGCGCAATTTAAAACTTAGATCTTTCATCTTTTAGGAATTATCCTCAAATATGACCTTGACTGTCATGAGAGAAAAGATTTCCAGGCCTATTTCATGTTCATCAGCAATTTGTCTTCATTACAGGTGGATGATTAATACGGTCTAATTAAACCCTTGAGTCTTCCTTTCATTATTACTTTGGAGAAAGTCTGTCATCGGTTACATTAATGTTCTAATCGCCACATTTCAATAGCCATTAGTTCATTAAATCAATATACAAAACATTTTATTATTAATATTTAACATTTATGAAACAAACACACTTTTATTTACTGAACCTTTTATTTTTGCCAAGTTGATGGCAAAATTATTTGCCCTTCTGTGAAATATTTTTTTTTTTTATATTAACAGAGCAAATAATTTTTCGCAGTACTTCCTATAATAATAATAATAATAATATCAATAATAAATGGGCCTCACAGTGGCGCAGTGGGTAGCACGTTCGCCTCACAGCAAGAAGCTCGCCGGTTCGAGCCTCGGCTGGGTCAGTTGGCGTTTCTGTGTGGAGTTTGCATGTTCTCCCTGTGTTGGCGTGGGTTTCCTCCGGGTGCTCCGGTTTCCCCCACAAGTCCAAAGACATGCGGTACAGGTGAATTGGGTAGACTAAATTGTCCGTAGTGTATGAGTGTGAATGAGTGTGTATGGATGTTTCCCAGAGATGGGTTGCAGCTGGAAGGGCATCCGCTGCGTAAAACATATGCTGGATAAGTTGGCGGTTCATTCCGCTGTGGTGACCCCAGATTAATAAAGGGACTAAGCCGAAAAGAAAATGAATGAATGAATGAATGAATAATAATAATAATAATGGAGAGAAGGCGTCACGGTGGCGCAGTGGGTAGCACGATTGCCTCACAGCAAGACGTATTTGTCGTGGGTTTCCTCCAGGTGCTCCGGTTTCACCCACAAGCCCAAAGACATGCGCTATAGGTAAAGTGGGTAAGCTAAATTGTCCGTAGTGTATGTGTGTGTG
Source organism: Danio choprae (assembly GCA_903798125.1). Lineage (NCBI taxonomy): Eukaryota > Metazoa > Chordata > Actinopteri > Cypriniformes > Danionidae > Danio > Danio choprae. Next base: position 2,316,422 of record CAIGQW010053927.1, on the reverse strand, counting down.
CATGAGTGTGTATGGATGTTTCCCAGTGATGGGTTGCAGCTGGAAGGGCATCCGCTGTGTAAAACATATGCTGGATAAGTTGGCGGTTCATTCCGCTGTGGCGACCCCAGATTAATAAAGGAACTAAGCCGACAAAGAAAATGAATGAATGTTTTTTTCAGTCTCTTCTCTGTTCCAAACAAACATTTTAACATAAATCTTAAAGTGCTGAATGTTATAAAATGTGATAACACTGCCCAGAATCCTTTGTGATACGCACAATTGATTCCATAAGCACAAATGCTGCTTTCCTCCCAAAAGTGTTTGTTTTTCTTCTTCAAGGCTTTCTAAAATGGACCGTAATTACTAGTTTTTTTGTGCGCAGGAAATGCATCCTTTTTGTAATTTGATATTTTCAAAAGTAATGAGCATCTTTTGTGTCTCTTTAATAGAACTGATGTCTGGGTCATTTGGGTTTCCATCAAACAAACCATCAAGCGCAAATACGCTGCTTTTAAAACACATTGGCTGCTCCTGGAGTAAAAGCAAGCCACCAATTGCCGTTAGTTATTCCTAAAATAAATGAGTCCATCCCTTCAGAAATAAAGGACATTCTTTATTTCTTTCTTTTTCTTTTTTTGGCTGGGCTGCTTGTGCTTTCAAGTAGTCCTGTAAACAAGGGCCAATTAACTGTTTTTGAGCATTATTTAGGCATGAAAGCTTTGCTCTTTCTTTAAAGGCTCGATCTCTGAATGCACCTCAAGCTTCCTCAATCTATAAAATGTCAAACCTTGCGCTGCTTCTTTATATTTTTTTCCTATATTTTCGTCTCTTAAGTGTGTAATAATGCACACTTATGGTTTGGGTTAAAATGATTCGCCCTCCTGTAAATTTAGTTTTCTTTGTCAATTATTTCCCAAGTTTATTTCATTAGTTTATTATTTCCAGGTTTATTTATAAACTAATTTCGAGAGGATCACATGCTTAGGATTGAACACGACTGGCACCGCATCAGCTGCGTTTATTGCACCAATCAGACGAATACTGACACACTACAAATAGCCAGAGTTTTCCACTCCAGTCATCTTCGTCTTGAAGAATCCCCCTTTCCACCCCTACTCCTTCCCTTCTCCTGACTGGGCGGCACGGTGGCCCAGTGGTTAGCACTGTTGCCTCACAGCAAGAACACCACTGGTTTTGCCCCTCACCAGGCTGGTCGGCGTTTCTGTG
>CAIGQW010053927.1:2258934-2280336 GCA_903798125.1 Danio choprae | reverse complement strand
GTGTGTGTGTGTGTGTGTGTGTGTGTGTGTGTGTGTGTGTGTGTGCATTTTTCATAGTTCTACTTGCTGTTCAATTTCTATAAAGTGTTCTCAAAGGTAAAATTGCAGGTTTTCCACACTGAAATTATTTTTTTATTTTAACAACAAACCTTTAAAAAGTGACTCAGCACCATCACAAATACTCATGTAAGCAATTCAGTTAGAAAAGTGTAGACAAACTCACTCTCCAGCAGACAGCAGGTTCTGCTTCTCATCTTTTTTAATGCGAGGACGGCCAGGCTTCATCTTCAGAGGTGAGGTTGGGGTCTTCTGGGCTGCTGGTTGAATGAAATGAGCAAACACTTCTGTCTGTTTCAAGAGGTACTCAAATCTGTTGGTCCGGTCTGTTTGCTGTAGAAACAAAGCATTGGTCAACAATACACACAATACACACAGTCTACTTACAGATCAGCATTCACTTACATAAAGGCCAAATGCTTTTATAAACCAAGTAACTTAGATTTGTTAAATGCGCATTACCACTTTTTCTTCATATCCACCCAGCAGGTCTTTTCCCTTTGCTGATGGAGGCGATGACGACTGTGCTTCACTATCTATCGCTGTGTCCGATGCTTCATCATGGCCATTTTCTGAAGTATCATCCTTAAAGAGATACAACAGAAACAATTCTGTTGAATTCGTCAAGCACTAATGCCGCGGTCACACTAGAGTTTGAGCATTCGAAATTGTGTCGTACGGCACTGCAAAAAGGGGCGGGATTAAACAAGATGATTAGACATTAAAAAAAGCGAGTGATTGCTACATACTTTAAATTTCTGTCCATAGAGGTCATGTTTTGATTTTTGATTGGTCTCACGCAGTCACGTGATGCCATCTCGCAAGCAGAGTTCGCAGAGTTCACCAAGCTTGAAATTTGCAACGCAGCGAACTGCGAAACTTGTTGCACGAGCTTGCGTTTCCGGTCTGACGCATTCGCACGAGTATGAGTGGAAGTGTATGGGACGAAAACTGAAGTGTGACCGCGGCTTAAGACCAACTAACAAAATGCAATGCAGTTTAAAAATACAATTTATATCTGCATTACAGACTCAAAAAAAGTTTAAGGTTTGAATGACATATATATTGAGATAAAGGTGTTAACATGTTCCAGAAAACAAAATCCGGAGAAAAGAGATACTCATTTTCTGTAGCGCATAAAGCATTTAATGTCTGTTAATTTAAGACTTTCTTAGGATTAATTTAGCTAGTTAAAAACTCAGTTATTCATGGTTTGAATTTTGGACAAGAAAGTTGTGATTAAATGTAAGCGACAAAAGATGAAGACTTTAAATAGGTTATGATACAAAGAAAATCTCAAAAAATAAAGAATGAATCTTTCACATTAACATTGATAAACGTATTTAGAAATTAGACTTTGGATTTTAATTTCATCCCAATTTAAATGGGAGGGTTTGTTTGGTTTTACTCAAGCCATTTGATTGGACAAATTTTGGATACGCCCACAGGGGCACAATTATGTCACCAGTATTTCTAGGCCATTTCTGAAAGTGAAACTAACATTTTAAGTGCATATATTTATTCAAATATAGTTGTCGACTGTAAGTACAACAACAATATAGAAATAACCTCAAATTATGTCAAAGAATTGATTAGAAAATATGGCTTTGTAGTTATGAAGACAATCTGACCGTTGACGACCGTTAAGGCAAGTCAGATCTCTCAACCCGAAGTTTGTTTTCAAAGCAATACAAACTACAATTTTATTAATCAGCTTAATATGAATCGCAATTACAACAATATAACATTGCTTTTTAAACAACAAAATAAGGAGTAAAAATAAAATGTCATCGCATGGTGACATTTAACACATCACATCATTAAGTGGCGGGTAATTCCCAGTTCACTCTCACAGTACAGAAACTTCACGAGAAATCTCAAAACAAGTGAACTTTTATTAACAATAAAGTCTACAATATGAAAATCCCAAACTGGCAACTGCTGCTCAAACATTGCGTTACTTATTCGCCAGATTCATGTAGCAAAACATGGGTTTATTTTAATAACGTTACCCTTCCGTAAGTTACGTTAGAAGTAGCAAAATAACAACACAATCGTGCTTCCTATTCAGTTCATTAAGAGGTAAACAACACATCAAACCGGGCATTTTTCTCACTCCATCCCCAGATCTGCCAATCTACCAAGATTAAAAAGTGATCTGACGTTGTTATGAGAGTGAAAATGGACGCCGATCTGCTCATCTATTCATCTGAGCAGGAACAATACATGCTAACAAAAACTTTGAGGCGCGCTCTCGTGAGACGCGTGAAGACGTTTCGACGACGCTTCATTTCCAGCTCCATCGGTCCATGTTTTATAGTATCAGATGTTTTTAAAGTCATAATCTGTGCTATTTGATGATAATGGACCGCTCACCTCTGCCGGACCGGCCGGGTCGAGTTGGCTCGGCTCTTCTTCCCGCTGCTGCTCCATGCTGCTTTCTGTTTGGGACATGATATGCTGGCTAATTCCGTTATTTCGCGATGGATCCGAGTTGTTCCGTTAAAAATAAGCCAGAATAGCCGAAAAAGTATATTGGTTTGATTGGAAAGTTTCAAAATATTGCCCAAATTGAGCAAGCGCACCACGCGTCATTCACGGTCCCCGGCTTTTCTGTTGACACCGTTCCCGCAAAACGGGCCCGGATGTGGAATATCGCGAGATTTTCAGACCAATGACGTCACACGTTCACTAACAGAGAAATACACGCTTTTTATTATAGAATACAGACAAAAAGCTGTAAAAACGGTGTATTTGTTTGACACTCTTAAGTTATTGTAAGTTAGCAAGGCCTAGTATTATTTGTAATTTTTTGCTATTATTTGTTTGTATTACTTATTGAATCTATGTACTTATATATAACTATGTTATGCTTTTCTAATGTTTTTATGTACACCCCTGACATTGTTTTGTATATGTCGTTCATTCATTAATAATAAAAAAATATCATAGTTCTAGATCTGGTAACCTATTTTTTTCTGGTGTTTTTTTTTTTTATTATTTCTACATTTTTTCTGCTCTTGGTTCTTTTTCTTTATTGGTACCACTGTAATACTCTAACTGTTATTGTTGTAAATGCTGTGTACTAATTTTATTTATCTTTTGTACTCTAAATGTTTTAAAAAAGGCATTAAGAATAATTATAATTGCATTATAGTTTCAAGAAAATATTAAGATTTATGTTAAATCTCTATAACAAAAATGCAACTAAAACATTGAATGTATGTTCACTTTTAAGGGTTTTTGAATAATTAATATTTATGATATGTATATGTGTATTCCTGGGTTTATTATATATTCAAATAATCTGTTTGTTTATTTATTAATTAATTAATTAATTAATAAATTTAGTCTTTTTTTTCTCTGTCTGTCTCTCTCTCAATGTTTTAAAATTGCTATGTATTGTTTGGCATGGCCAAACCCTCACTCTTTTTTAGACATTTGTCATTCTCTTCACTTTTGTAAATATAAAGAGTATGATCCCTAACCTATACTATGAAAAAAGCAAAAGCCTAAAATATTATTAGTTTATTATCTGATTTGTATGTATTTATTTTTGTCTTGATCTTATTTTTAATTCATTATTTTAATAGTATTTTTTGAATCATTTATCTATCTAAACCATATTTCATTTTTTTAATATTATTATTATTTGATTTTACTAAAATCCTTATTTATTTATTTGTTTATATTGATTTTCATAAGAGCGTCAAGGTGGCGCAGTGAGTAGCACAGTCGCCTCACAGCAAGAAGGTTGCTGGTTCGAGCCTCGGCTGGGTCAGTTGGTATTTCTGTGTGGCATTTCTCCCCGTGTTGGCGTAAGTTTCCTCCGGGTGCACTGGTTTCTCCCACAAGTCCAAAGACATGCAGTATAGGTGAATTGGGTAAGCTAAATTGTCCGTAGTTTATGAGTGTGAATGAGTGTGTATGGATGTTTCCCAGTGATGAGTTGCAGCTGGAAGGGCGTCCGCTGCGTAAAACAAATGCTGGATAAGTTGGCGGTTCATTCCGCTGTGGCAACCCCTGATTAATAAAGGGACTAAGCTGAAAATAAAATAAAGGAATTTCATTTTTAAACACTTAGTCTTATTTTTGTTTTATTCATTCTTTTGTTTAATAAAAAATTTAATTACATTAGCATTTTTATGCTTTTATATGTTTGAAAACCTCTATCCTACAGTATCAAAATGATCATCTGTATACATTAATAATAATAATAATAATAATAATAATAATAATGCCAGTATAATTTTTGGTACTTCATGTTTTTCTTAAATTCTCTTTTTTTTATTTATTTATAATATAATTATTATTACAACCATCAATTATTTTTGTGGTATTTCAAAATCAGAATAAAATTCAAATAAAATCTGAGGAACGTAAACAAGATATATTTTCTAATGTAATTTCAATTATAATTAATATTCAATATCTTAACTGAATTTATAACAGGATTCGACCATAATACAAAGCTAAATTCCCTAAAATTATCTCAGAATTGCCAATCTCTCTCTCTCTCTCTCTCTTTTTCTCTCTCTCTCTAATAATATTTTTTATTAATTTACATTTATAATATATTTATAATTATAGCCATAATTTATTTTTGTGGGATTTCCATAGTCAAAATTCTTTTTTTTTTAAATAAAATCAGAGGAACGTAAACAACACACCTTTTCTAATGTAATTTCTATCCTAATTAATTTTGAAATAATTTTATGAATCTTAACTGAATTCATAACATGATTCGAACACAGCACAAAGCAAAATTCCCCTAAATTATCTCAGAATTGCCAATATTAATAATGTAGTATTTGTCCCGCTTCCTCTCTCTCTCTTTAAGCTCGCGCTGAGGAGTCTTGTGTGTGAGCGCGCGCGGCGTTTCGCGCAGCAGAATTAAACCAGATCATTTTTTAACACAGATACATGTTCCGTTTTCAGGTAAATGCTTCCCCTTTTTACATTGTCTATGTCGCAATTGCTATAGTACAAGAAAAGTAAGGCGAAAGTGCTGTTTAGAAGATGTACACTTTGATTTTGATGGAATATCACGTCTTTGTTTTTCATCAGTACAGTTAGCGAGCTAAAATTATTTGCGAGGTCCAACCGTCAGTCTTCTCTGCTGCCGATGGTGAATAAGACATAAAATGTTTCTGAGATCTCTTAACAGCCTACTGTTTTTAGCTAAAACTCGCTGTTTTGCCTTTAGTTTCTCCCAGATGTGTGATATTAAACCTTTGGCCTTGTTAGCATGCTAGCGGGGCCGTGCTAGTACGTCTAGTACTTACTAACCAGGGCAATGTAAACGCACTGAAAGATTTCGAATAATCAGTAATTAGACCAGATAGATGGTGATATAATATTAGCAGCCAATGACTGTCAAAGTACAACATTTTTCACAGTCAAATAAATAGTGCTAATGTTGTTTTCAAGTCATACTTGCTACCGAATATTCAAAGTACCATGGTAAACAGTATAGGGAACATATAACAAGTTGCCACTGAACGAATGTGCAGATATAAAACCAACTATACCTCAATTTTGTTGGGTATGTAAACTTTTAAAGAAGGCGTCGTTTTATTTATTTATTTATTTGAATATCCAGATTATTAAGGTTGATTTATTTTTAACATTGAACATGTTGGTTTGGGTTGAGCACAAGTACGGTATCATAACTACAGTATTGATGTAGATACAGCTTCATCTTTCACTGTTTTTCCACCTATGTATATGCCCTTACCTTTCTGTGACATTGAATATTTACACTGTTTTGCTTCTGTATTTTTTTGTAGTCTTTTGATGATGACTGCACCCTGGAGGAGGAGGAAGGGTTGGTAGAGGAGGAAGATGAAATCGACCAGTTCAACGATGACACTTTTGGTGCAGGGGCAATCGGTAAGTTTTCAGGCAAAGCTTAACCCTTGTGTATTGTTCAAATTGACTGCCCTTTCGTTATCTTGGTGGCTGTTTTGAATTGGGAAGAGGTCAGAAGTGTGATTTTTTTTTTTACTGTTGATCATCATTAGGCACCATTAACCCTTTGGATAGATCTGTGCAAAAAAGTTTGTGGTGTTTATATGGAGTTCTATAGAATATATAAATATATATATATATATATATATATAAGTTTATATGGAGTTCTATTAAAACAAATTATAGTGTGTGTGCATAAATACACTTACTATGTTTGCTATGTTCTGAGAGCTGAGGGGCTTGATTTTCTCAGACATATCAAAGGTCTCTCACACACTCAAACACACACTATACTCCATATAACTTCATATAAAAGCCAGAAACTAAGCTTTTTTGCACTGCAACTGATGATCAACAGTACAATTTTAAAAAATTCACCTCTTCATAACAAGGAACACCACCAACAATCAAGAATGCATAATTATATGCTATCGTGGGTTTGCAATCAAAAAATGTCATTATAATGGAAGTCAATGGGGCAAAAATAGCCCCCAACATGATGACCTTTCATCATGTTAGCATTTGGCCAGAGTGTATTGAGTTTTTGAAAAATTTCAAAGCATTTTCTCAAAATAAGATTTGCCACCAAAAATCATTTAATTTGCTGAAACATGGGTACATAATATACAATAAATTGTAGCATATATCAACATAACATGATGATCATTGCAGGGGGAGCGCCTTGCATGATCTCGCACAGCAGACCATCAATGACGTTTAAGCAGTTAAAGTTTACAAATCACTAGTGTGTTCACTAGTTAAATGTACTCTCAAGTCATTTCAAACCTTTGAGTTTCTTTTTTGCAAAGTCAATGGTTACAGGTTTCCCATATTTTTAAAAAATATCTTCTTTTTGTGGTTAACATAAGAAACAAGCTCATAAAGGTTTGAAACAAGTGAATGGTGAGTAAATGATGACAGAATTGTCTTTTTTTGGGTCAACTATTCCTATTAAGGAGTTTTTCTATCTTCTCTGTGCATAGACCCCATACAGGAGCTTGTTTCATGGTCGCACATTGGCTATTATCAATTGTTGTCATGAGTATATAGTCATAATCATCATCTTTTTTTTTTTTTAAACAACAACAATCCTCAGTATTAGACTTGTTTAAGATGACCAGAGTGGCCCTGACGTTTTTCTATAAGCAGATTTTGAGGTTTAAGATTTGGACTGTAAATGCTCACATTGCCAAATAATCTGGCTACCAACACAATCTGGGAACCAACCAAGGTCCTGGACAAGATTTATTTTTCTCAGATTGTTGGGGTGGGTGGTTTAAGGATAAACATTCCCAAAAGTCCTCCAGAGTGAGCCTGGATTCATCGTTTAGTCATATAATGTCATATCTTTGCCCAGTTTGTTCCTCTAAATGAAATAAATGACTTTTTTTGTATTAGCTCTATATTCTTGCTATAACACATTAGGGCTGTGCAATATGATGATATATATCGTATGGACAAAATAAAAAGTCTATTGTTTCATATTATGCTTTATCGTTTATTTCTTGTTGTCACAAAATACATTGTTTTTATGATGATACTTATTTGTAATTTAAATGAGCACAATTTTACATGGCATTGCGGGGATGCACACACGCATGAATAACAGAATAGTCGCAATATTTAAAGTACAATGTTTATATTTTGCATTTTATATAGTCATATTTGTTTTTTATGTTGGAGCTGTAATCATTAGTTTTTGAAAAGTGTTTTATATTTTATAAATTTTGATTTTATATTGCTCTATTTTATATTTATCTCTTTTTATCTAACATTTGCCCTGACGTTTTAAATAAAATGAGAAATATGATCACGTATAAATGAGCACATTTCTCAATATATACTTTAAAATGAAAATAGAAATAGCCCTTTACATGTGTGTGTGTGTGTGTGTGTATATATATATATATATATATATATATAAATATATATATATATAATTAAAGAAATGGTACTATATTGTGATACTATATGAGATGACTTGTATCATGATATAAGATTTTTGTCATGTTGGACAGCCCTACAAAACACTTTATGGACCATAAAATCCTTATGTATAAAATAAATTAAAACATGAAGCTATTTCATTTTTTTTTGCATTGTCTAAAGCCTCAACAAGCAGTTTCATTTAATAAAACAACAACAACAATAAACACAATATTTTTTGGTTATTCATATGCTATATGTCAGATTTAGTGTTGTCAAAAGTATCTAGTTTAGTACCAAACCAATCGGTACTGAAATTTAAAAAACGTTCCTTCTCACATTTTTAAACACCGCTGATTGGCCATTGTGTTCACATGCTTAACAGAAATTACTGTGATTGGCCATGAAGGTCATTGGTTCACCATTCTTCACCGCTGTTCACCAAGTGTTAACACAGATACAGGGACACTGGAGTGTTTCAAAGTTGCTTCAAGCAGCTGATCGGTCTATGAGCTGACATACGAGCCATCAGCTAATGGATCAACTGATCTTTGGATGTTTTTAAAATCTCAGTACTGAAATTCCAGTATCGTGACAACAGTAGGGCATGCAGTGTAACCTAATTAAAATGTTTTTCTGTGTAGATGATGATTGGCAGGAGGAGCACACCCGCCTCGCTGAGCTTGATGAGCGTGTGCGAGACGTGCTGCCAGGAGCCGGCGACGCCTCCTCCAGTGACATCACTCCTGCTGGCAGCAATGCCCAATCTTCGGCTCTCCCTCCACCTTCCTCTTTCTCCCGGCTTTACCCTGACATAGATGAACGGGCCGGCGGTGACCTGGCAGAGTCACTGACTCGCCTCATCCTGGGTTCAGATCCTGCCATTGCTGGAGTGGGCAGCGCCAGCTCTGACAGATCTCACCTTCCTCCAATGCTGTCCGCTCAGCCTCCGCATCCGTCAACATTAGCCGGACAGTCTTCTCTGCTGCGCAGCTACCAGCAGCATCAGCACTTCCTGCACAGGGGACCAGCTCCTCTTTCACAGGTTTGTCTGATAACATTTACGCATGGTATGCAGATGCTGTTAATGAAGGTAAATACCATGGAACCAGATCAGTCTGTGTAAGACTGAAGGGCTTTATTCTGCAAAAACAACCATCCTGATTGTACTTTATCCAAATTATTACATGGCTACTTGCCAAAAAACAGTTCTGAGCCTTAATAGTTTAATAATTCTTTAATTAAATGCAAAGCTGACCGAAATGGAAACAGTTGATGGTGTATACACTAACCTGCACATTATTTAGTCACAAGATGGTGCCAAACAGTCAAAAGCTGACAGAAACTAAACTGGCTTAATAAATCATACTAACCTACATATTATTAATTTACAAGACAGTCAAGAACCGTGGTGTGACACGCAAGTAGATGCATATGAATGTGGATGTAAGTATATGTATGTGAACACATTCACTGACAGTCGAGGTGATTTGAAGTTCCCAGATGAGCTTGCCTTATCTAGAGGTTGTTATCTAGGAATAACATACCATGAAATGTTGCAACTGGCCAATCAGATTAGAGTATTTTTTTAGACAGCCGTTATATATAACATATAGCATTTTGTTATTTCCTTTGCTGCTGAAAAATATTTAGTATTTCCTTTTTTCTTTCCATCATAGATAAACTCTCACAGTATTTGGGAGAACAGTATGGGCTTCAGTCCTGTCAGTGTTAACTCTGGACTAATTGCTCAAAAAGAGGTAAAGCACTCTTGTTTGTTAAATGCTTTCTCAAATGCTCTCTTCCAGTGCTGTTCTTCTAAACTCCCCTACTTCACTTCTCAGGACAAAACACTACTGTCCATTATCAAGGAGGTCGGGCTTCCGAATCGCCCTCCCGCGCTGAGCAGAGATGAAGGGCGCGATTTGTCTGAAAGGGTTCCACCTCCTCGTTCCAGCTCACCTGTGATTGGAAGCCCACCTGTAAGGGCTGTACCAATTGGAACACCTCCGAAGCAGCCCATGAGCCAAGTCCTCAATCAGCAGGTAAGAAGATAACCTGTAAAAGCAAATATTATTATGCACTTTATTGCCTTCTGTTATATTATTCCAAAAGTTTGGGCTTGCTTAAAATTGGACATAAAACTTAAACATTTAAAAAAATTCAATTTTGGACAGAAAGTAATACTTTTATTCATCAATCAGTTGCATTAAATAAAAAAATCTGTTTGTTAGTTTTTTTTTTACATGGGTAAAAAAATTATATTTAAATAAAAGGTGTTTATTTGAGCCTTCTGGCCATGGAAAGAAATAAAATGTTTAACATAAAATTAACAATACAAAATGTTCCTTGAGAACCAAATCGGCATTATAAAACGATTTCTGAAGGATCACTTGACATTGTGTAAAATGCTAAAGATGCTAAAAATGACAGGAATTAGATGCTAGAAGTTGCATTTAAAGAAAGTAAAACAGAAAAAAGTATTAATAAGTATAAATATTATTAAATTAACAAGTAAAATATTATGAACTGTTATGCATTTATTTATATATAAAATTAATATAATATTGTGCAATAATGTTATAAAAAATAGTATAATATAATAGTATTATTATTATTGTATATTTATTACTTGTACATTAATTTAGTATTATTTCTATAATTTTTATTGCTATACTATTTATTATAAGTAAAGATAACAGTAACCTATGGAATGTTAATGTGCATTCACTTTATATTTTCAGAGTGTTGCAGTTGATGTAAACTTAAAATTGCTTGTTCACTGTACTTTTGTTTTTCCCTTCAGAATAATCACCCTTCAGCTGTTCATGTGAGAGCCTCTGTGCCATTGCGATTTCCACCTCCTTTCCCCGAGCGTCTGTCCCCCAACAACCTGCTCAGCATCGCTGTGAGTCCCACATCACTTCACAGTCAAAGGAAAAACAGCGGCCTGATGGTGGCGCTATAGTACAGTACAAAAAGAGGAAGCAATTTTGCACTGCTTCAATGCATTATTTGCTCAACCTGGACTCTCTTATATCTAATATCTACAAAAACCTTCTTTTTTCACTGATTTCAAACAGTATTAAAATAAGATAATTATTTAAAATCTTATAATTTTAATCCAATGTTTTTCTGTTCTTTCAGAAATCACCTTTGTCTCATTCTCCCTTCCCTGCTGGTGTCAATCCTGTTTTGTCTCAAATACAAAGAGCTCAACTGCTTAACTCTCAGGTGAGTTATCATTTAAGCCGGCCACAGAGAACTAAATTTTAACTAAAATTGCATTCTTTAAACTTAAATTTGGGAGATATTTTCAAGAGATTTCTAAATTCGTGAACCTAAATTTAAATTAATTGTCTTTTTAAAAAAAAAATTATTTGCCACTATTTTTCAAACCCATTTTTCAGCTAGATTTTTAAAATTCATTTCAGATAATATGTGTTATTTACTAAATTACTTTCATTAAAAAGAGTGTATATAGTGTATTATGAATATAATAATACATTCTTACATTTATATAGCGCTTTACTGTAGTGTAGTGAGGCAGGGATGATTCTTGGATCAGTCCAACTTCCATCATGTGTCTGTTTGCCTTCAGGTTGGTCAGTTCCAGCGTGGTCCGGCTCCTCCATTATTACAGGGAGGTGTTGGGGGTTTCAGGCCGTTCTTCGGTCAATCTGGGCCTAGAGTGGGTCCTCACGGGCCTCCTCTGGGCCATGTACCCATCCGACACAACACCACCCACCTGCACCCGCAGCACCGCAGGATGCTCAACCAGAGGATGCAGAATAGAGGGTGAGCACGTCAGTCTTTTCTCTGCTCACTAAATGCAAACCTAACAATTCACACAGATCATTAAGATCAAGTAAATTAGAAATTCAGTCAAAGCATGGTGAATCCTTCAGCTACTCTGCCCCCCGTTGCAGCTTTCAGAAATGATCAGATGTGCTCCAACATTAGGCACATTCAAATCAAGACTTAAAACACATCTGTTTAGCTGTTCCTTTACTGAATGAGCACTGTGCTACGTCCCACATATCACACTATTATTTTTTTAAAAACCTGTTTTAACACATTTTAATGTTTTTAATAATTTTTATTATTCATTCATTCATTCATTTTCATTTCGGCTTAGTCCCTTTATTAATCTGGGGTCGCCACAGCGGAATGAACCGCCAACTTATCCAGCATATGTTTTACGCAGCGGATGCCCTTCCAGCTGCAACCCATCCCTGGGAAACATCCATACACACCCATTCACACTCATACACTACGGACAATTTAGCTTACCCAATTCACCTATAGCGCATGTCTTTGGACTTGTGGGGGAAACCGGAGCACCCGGAGGAAACCCACACGAACACGGGGAGAACATGCAAACTCCACACAGAAACACCAACTGACCCAGCCGAGGCTCGAACCAGCGACCTTCTTGCTGTGAGGCGAACGTGCTATCCACTGCGCCACCGTGAGGCCCATAATTTTTATTATTTGTGGGGTTTTTTTATACTCATTTCTTTTATTCTTGCTTATGTAAAGCACTTTGAATTATCATTATGTATGAAATGTGCTATATAAATAAACTTGCCTTACCTTTGCCTTGCTTTGCTTAAAACCGCTCTGAAATGCCTTGTGTGTCTCTGTCATCCTCTCAGGGATCATGTTGGTGGGAGAGGTGTTGGAGAGAGGAAAAACCGAGATCCTTACAGCAATCTGATGACTCAAAGAGAGAAGGAGTGGGTGGCCAAAATCCAGATGATGCAGCTTCAAAGCACCGATCCGTATCTGGATGATTACTATTACCAGGTAATCATACTTTTTTATCCACACACACACACACTTGGGCCCTTATTTTTAATGGAAACCTTTGGTATTTTGCAGCTGGCATTTGACATCTATCTTAAACATAACTTTTGTGACAATAAGTTACAAGCTTTTAAAAATTAAACTAAATTTGAAATACTTCAAACATGCAGCTTAAATATTAAACTTTGGTACTTTTATTCTTTAGATATATATTTAGCTGATTCAAACCTTTTAAATCAAAGGGTTTTTTATTGAATTGAATTATTTAAAAAGTGTCATAAGAATATATTTTTGAATTTTTGTCTAGTATTAATCTAAAATGTTTTTATTTTTTTAAAGTAACCTTTTATTAAATTGTCAGATCACCATGAAGATAGTCTTGATGCTGATGTGGCTTTAAAAAGTGAATAACAATATTTATAAAAAATATTTTTTTTGAGCAACATTGTTGTAACCATATTGCAAAGAGGCGGCACTGTCACCTCACAGCAAGAAGGTCACTGGTTCGAGCCCCGGCTGGGCCAGGTGGCATTTCTGTGTGGAGTTTGCATGTTCTCCCCATGTTGGCGTGGGTTTCCCTTGGCGCTCCGGTTTACCCCAGTCCAAAGACATGCTCTATAGGTAATTGAATAAGCTAAATTGGCTGTAATGTATGTGTGTGCATGAGAGTGTATGGGTGTTTCCCAGTACTGGGTTGCAGCTGGAAGGGCATCCACTGCATAAAACATATGCTGGATAATGGATAATGTTGGCAGTTCATTCCGCTGTGGCAATCCCTGATAAAATAAAGGGACTAAGCCGAACGAAAATGAATGAATATTGCGATTGATGCTTATTCTTTTTTTGCAGAATTACTATGAGAAGATGGAGAAGCGTCAGGAGCGGGACAGAGACAACAGGAAGGAGCACACCACCAAACTCATCACCCCTCAGGTGGCCAAACTGGAGCACACCTATCGACCCGGTAAAATCAACAGTCTCATAACTTTAAGCAGGGGCAAAAATGTTTGTCTGTTATTGGGAATTAAAGCGATTGGTTCACCTAAAAACAAAAATCTGTCATCATTTACTCACCCTTTACTTGTTTCATACCATTTTCAGTTGCTTTTGTTTTGTTGAACACAAAAGAATATATTTTAGAATATTTGTAGGATATTTTAGGATATTTTATGTTTTTTTATATAAAGCTGGAAACCTGTAACCATTGACTTCCACAGTAGCAAAAACAAATACTATGGAAGTCAATGGTTACAGGTTTCCAGCTTTCTTCAATATATCTTCTTTTGTGTTCAACAGAAGAAATATAGTCATAATGATTTGAAACAAGTATAAGGTGAGTAAATAATGACAGAAGTTTCAATTTTGGGGTTAACTAATCTCTTTAATTGCACACTTTTAATTTGTTCAAGTGGTCTAATACTCTGTATGGTTGTGTTTGCTTCACAGTGCAGTTTGCAGGTTCATTAGGGAAACTCACTGTCTCCAGTGTCAACAATCCAAGGAAAATGATTGATGCTGTGGTCACCTCTCGCAGTGATGATGAGGTCAGCAGTCTGAACACCCTGCAACCTTTTATTTAAAACCACTTATGAGGCTTTTCCTTGTATTAGTACTTAAAAATCAAGGGTTTATCCGAGTAATAACTACATGCAGGCATTTTTCCATGTATTTGACCATTTAGGCAAGCAAATTAAGCTAAAAGGGGACTTTATATGTCTCTGTTTTGCACTGCATCTGAAGCTGAGCACATGCACAGAACGGCACAAGTTCTCTTCCCTGAATAACATGAATACATTTTATGCACTTCAATGAATCATGCACATCCCGTGCTGCAAGTCACATTACATGATATACATATGCAGAGGAATGAATTCGTACTGCTGGAAAAAGGGGAAAGATATGATGCAATAATCAATTTAACGTGATTATTGATTTTATTCTTGGTGGCCAAAATTGAATTTGAATGAATTGCACAGCCCTCTTTTAGTAAACCTGTGTAAAATATGTATAAATTTTTTTTATCTTTTTAAAAAATGTTGAAATGTCCACAGATCTTTTCTAGAACTAGTAATGTGACACTTCATCGTGTTGAAAGGTGTTATAAAAGTCTTATGTCATGTAATGGTACAGTGCCTTAATCGCTGTTTTATTTTACAGGAAAAAAGAGAGAAGCAGGTGTGGAATAAAAGACGGCAAATCCTTTACACTGTGGAGAAGGTAAGAGTAGAGAGAATTAAAGGGATAGCTCACCTAAAAATGTAAATTGTCATCATTTACTCACCCTCAAACTTGCTTCAAACTTTTATGAGTATCTTCACAGAAGAAGATATTTTGAAGAATGCTGAAAACCTGTGACCATTGACTTCCAAATACTGTTGAAGTCAATGGTTACAGGTTTTCAGCGTTCTTTAAAATATCTTCTTTTGTGAAGCTCAAATGTTTAGAACCACTTGAGGAAATAATGAGTACATTTTCATTTTTGGGTGAACTATCCTTTTAAGGTGCTTTTTTGTTCCGATTTGTTACAATATGTCTTGTGTGTTTTGTCGTGCAGATGTACAGTCTTTTGCTAGAAGTGCAAGACTTTGAGAAGAAGTTTTTGCAGACGCCTGAGCACCAAAGAGACGTCCTGCTAGAACAGCATAAAACCCACACGCTGCAGCTCTACAACTCGCTCCGGGAAAAAGAGTGGGACGACCGGTGAGTAAAAAAAAAAAAGAGGAAAAAATACTTGTTTGTTGAACTTCTGTACAAAATGAATGTCATATTTTGCTCTAATATGCTGGAAGTCAATACACTTTTGGACTAAAAATAACACATTCTGTTCTATTCTAAGAATGTTTCAATGGCTGAAGACGTGTCTGTTTTGTAAACAATTGGTTCCCTGAAAATAGCGGATTCTTTTCTTGTCTATTGTTACTGTTTCAACAGCTAAAAATAATACATTCTGTTCTATTCTATTGTATTCTTTTAATGTCTCAAGGGCTGAAGTCACCTCTATTAGTCAACACTTAATTCCCGAAAAATAACACATTCTATTCTAATAATGTTTCAATGGCCGAAGACACGTCTGCTTCATCAACACTCGATCCCCTAAAAATAATATATCCAATTCTGTTCTAATAATGTTTAATAGCTATAGATAAATCTGTTTCGTCAACATTTGATCCACTAAAAATAATACATTCTATCCTATCCTATCCTATCCTATCCTATTCTGTTAATATTTCAATGGCTGATGACAC
This sequence comes from Danio choprae, assembly GCA_903798125.1. NCBI lineage: Eukaryota > Metazoa > Chordata > Actinopteri > Cypriniformes > Danionidae > Danio > Danio choprae. The sequence goes on along the minus strand of CAIGQW010053927.1, from coordinate 2,264,329 downwards.
ATCTGTTAGTCACACTCGATCCCATAAAAATAACACATCCAGTTTTTTTCTAATAATGTTTCAATGGCTGAAGGCACATCTGTTTTTTAAACATTAGATCCCCTACAAAATAGCACATTCGGTTATTCTATTCGGTTAGTCTTTCAGTGGCTGAAAACAGATCTGTTAGTCAACACTCGATCCCCTTCATTCTGAGGCTGCATGACCAACATCAACCCTTTTGCACCTGGAATTTCTGAGAAAACTATTTTGTTGATTTTAACCATCTGTATCAAGCGGAGCCCTATCTCTAAGACCACGAAATTCCCCTCCTGTTCATCTGCTGAGCGCTTCAAAGGAGAAAAGCAAGCCTTTTTTTTTTACAATGAAGCTAACTGAGCTTTCTCTCCATCTCTGTGCAGAGTGAGCGATGAGCAGTGCTTGATGATCATGTCTGTGCGTAAAGGGAAGCGGCTGATATCCAGGCTCCTCCCCTATCTGCCGCAGCCTCAGGCTGCTGCCGTTGTCATGGGAATAGCCAGAAACCTTCCAGCTCTGGCCAAGAAAGACAAACAAGACCAGGTAAAACACTGATGATGTGCAAATGCAGGTATTTATGTGCATGAGAATGAGATGTGGAAAGCCTTTAACTTGTCTGAACTCAATATAATTCATAATTCTTGGGGTGGGTGGGGTTAAAGGCTGACTGAGGGTTTGGCCACTTCATGTTTACCCTTGTACTTGTTATACATGTATTAAAAAAAATTGTATTTTCAGAAACATTTGAAAAATAAAGCTTGAAAAATCATTTGCATTTGAAAAATGAAACACAAAATGAAAATATCAAATAATTAGTTTATAATAATTAAAGAAGTACTTTAGGCTTTTAAATATTTCAGCTTGAATACTATATTTAACAATTACTGGAATTATAAGCTATTTAAAATGTAAATTATGTCATATTTATATACATAATTCAAGGCTTGACACTTGCTTATTTTGTATAAGATACTTTAAAATATTTGGGAGTGCATACGGAACATGAAATGAAAATATCAAAGAATTAGTTTAAAATCATTAAGAAAGTGCAGTAGCTTTTTAAACATTTCAGTTTGAAAACTATATTGGAATATTGGAATTATAAATATTTTAAGCATCAAGTTGTTATATACCTATGATAACCATAAATATGGTTCTGCATTTTAATTGTAAACAAGGCTTCGGTAATCCGGGACTCTTTTGATGGGTCTTTACTGGTCATTCAAACAAACGAGGGAGATAAAATCTGCAATTATCTGAAATGCATTACAATGCAATCTCTATAAAAATTAGAAAAATACTTGTTTTAAAAACAGTGGATCTTTAGCAACTACTAGGAAAAATGTGCAACATTCATTGTTTGTGTTCAGTTTTGTGTGCAAGATTTTGGCTTTGAAACTCCTTCCTTATATTTATGTAATTAATAGTTATATGTATCAAGTCCTGTAGGTTAAAGGGGCAGTTCACCCAAAAATTTAAATTTTACTTACTCGCCTGGTTCCAAACCTTTTTGGATTTAATTTTTTCTATTGAACACAAAAGAAGATATTTTGAAAAATGTTGAAAACCTGTAACCATTGACTTCCACAGTAAGAAAAACAAATGCTGTGGAAGTCAATGGTTGCAGGTTTCCATCTTTTATATATATAATTTTGTGTTTGTTGTGAAAAATTGTTCTAGATTGCAAAAAAAATATTTTCTAGTTGCTAGGCAGAAGCATTTATTGTTACAGCAAACAGTAACAATAGAGACATTCGGCCGAAGGTCTGATGAGTGTAGGCAACAGTTTAAACACACTTTTTTGTCTTAACACTCCACCCAAATTAGCACACCTCCATTTGCTTTTCCACTAATAGGATCTCAGCTCTTCCAGGGGCTCTCTACCCATGGCCGGTTGAGTCATTTCCTTACCTTCCTGCTCCAAGTGTGGCAATTCAGCTGAAACAACACTCAACAATATATCTTGTTCACTGTACACTGAGCTGTCAAGTTCAGCTCAAGTTCACATAGGCAGATTTAGGATTTTGGAAGTATCTGGCTACCGGTCCAGCACAGATTATTCATTGCAACTGAGCGTGGGCGCTTGCACGAGCATGAGTCGCAAATGAAACCAAGCTGTTCCCATTGTGGTATTTCATCCTGCTCTCTTAATTCTTTTCCCATCCCTGACTGTGTTAATAGAAATGCATAGAAATGCCACAGGTATGGGATAATAATAAAATGCATACACTCACCGGCCAGTTTGTTAGGTACACATTACTAGTACCGAGTTGGACCCCCTTTTGCCTTCAGAGCTGCCTTAATCCTTTGTGGCATAGAATAAACAAGGTACTGGAAATATTCCTCAGAGATTTTGGTCCGTATTGACATGATAGCATCACGCAGTTGCTGCATATTTGTCGGCTGCACATCCATGATGCGAATCTCCGGTTCCACCACATCCCAAAGGTGCTCTATTGGATTGAGATCTGGTGACTGTGGAGGCCATTTGAGTACAGTGAACTTATTGTCATGTTCAAGAAACCAGTCTGAGATGATGATTCATGCTTTATGACATGGCGCGTTATTCTGCTGGAAGTAGCCATCAGAAGATGGGTACACTGTGGTCATAAAGAGATGGACATGGTCAGCAACAATACTCAGGTAGGCTGTGGTGTTGACACGATGCTCACTTGGTACTAATGGGCCCAAAGTGTGCCAAGAAAATATCCCCCACACCATTACACCACCACCACTACCTGAACCGTTGATACAAGGCAGGATGGATCCATGCTTTTATGTTGTTGATGCCAAATTCTGACCCTACCATCCGAATGTCGCAGCAGAAATCGAGACTCATCAGACCAGTCAACGTTTTTCTAATCTTCTATTGTCCAATTTTGGTGAGCCTGTGTGAATTGTACCTTCAGTTTCCTGTTCTTAGCTGACAGGAGTATTGCCCGGTGTGTTCTTCTGCTGCTGTAGCCCATCCACCTCAAGGTTGGATGTGTTATGCATTTTGAGATGTTCTTCTGCATACCTCGGTTGTAAAGAGTGGTTATTTGAGTTACTGTTGCCTTTCTATCAGCTGGAACCAGTCTGGCCATTCTCCTCTGACCTATGGCATCAACAAGGCATTTGCGGCTTTTAATAGTTAAAATGTGGTCATGTGCATGTTTTTATTTATTTATTTATTTTTTCCTCAGGTACTGTGTTGGCTGGTAGAGCCGGTGACGGTAGTGATCCAGTCCATGTCGAGTACCTCTCTCACAGATCTCCTCCAGGAGCTGCAGGGCAGTGAAGGACAGCTCCCACTTGTGCTGCAGAATAAGGTATCGCTGTCACGTTTCAGCCCTGTTTACGCTTGATATTAACATGCATTTTCTGAGATCTGATTACAAGTGATCAGCTGAGATGCATTACAGAGGCTATACCACCTCTGGAAATAGATTATAGTAGTCAAGATCAAAATATTTTAGACAGCAAATAAGATATTTTTTGAAAACCCATATGACATGCTCTTTAAATTGAGTTGACTTAAAAATAACAAAAATGCATGTTAATACCAGGTGCAAACCAAGTCTTTGTTTATATATTCCCATAGTGCCGAGTCTCCTCTGTGTTTCTGATGAAGTAAACCAGTGATGTTTGGCTAATATATGGCTATTTGCTATCATTATGAATAAATGTCCTGTGTTGTGTTCATCAGTTTGGCGTGACTCTGCTCTATCTGATTCTGAGTGAAGGAGAGCGAATGCAGAGCTCTGATCCAAACTGTCAACTCATGGACGACAACCGCTGGTGAGTGTCTGATGCTCTTTAACACCCTGGCTTTGTAATGTCATGTAAAAAAATGTCATTTAGAATAAATGCTGTTATTTGGCTGTTACTCTTTTCATCAAAGAATGCCAAGGATTGAAATGTAATGGTTTTCAACATTAGAGTTCACCCAAAAATGAATAATAAAAATAAACATTTCAAGGCATTCTAGGTGTATATGGCTTTCTTCTTCTCAGTTGAATCCAGTCAAGAGTTACTTTAACAATTATCTTGTGCATTTCCAGATTGGCAGTGGTCAGCTAATTATTATTATTATTATTATTAGCAGTCCAAATTAAGTTTTCACTTTTGCATGTGCATCCATAATGCAAAATACCTCACGGTAGCAGATCTATTATAATCAATTATTGTTGCTAATAAATCATTGACAATTATAAAAATCTACTTTAAAGGGTTAGTTCACCCTTAAATGAAAATTATATCATGATAACAAAAAGTGCTTCATGGGCTCTGATGGTTTAATGTAGTTGTCATTTAGTAAATATTTATAAAAAGAGTTTTTGTAAGAAAATTATCCATGTTTAAACCCTTTTATAAACCATTTTGTGTAACTTTTGGCAATTAGCCATTATCATTCTCTGTTCTTGAGGAGCATTAGCATTTGTTTTTCTTCCCTATCTCTTGTGTAAAATGCATGCACAGTTGAAACAAACAGAGAAGTGCAGTGAAGAGAGACTAAATGCAATCTATCCAGCTGATATTTTTGTTTTAAGGTGAACTAACCCTTTAATCCTATTAAGAGCAATGATAATTGATCATGATAGAACCGCAAATCATCATCATATTAGAGTGATTTCTGAAGGATCCTGTGAAACTGAAGACTGGAGTAATAATGCTTCAAATCAGCTTTGAATCACAGGAATAAATTACATTTTAAACTACATTCAATACGAAGACTTATTTCACAAATTGACAGTTTTAACTGTATTCAACAGCAAAAATTGTAACTTTTAAATTGTATAAACAACAACAACAACAACAAAAGGTTTCTTAGCATTACAGTGGCTACTAGTGTTGCACTATTTCATTCAAGCTGGGGGTTTTTTTTTGTCAGTGTTGTTTATGACATCTAATAATGTTTTGTCCTGTTGTTCTTCTTCTGTCCAGGACTGAATTGGTGTTCTCTGTGACCCGGGAGCTGCTCAAGGTCCCATCATCTGCTCTCTCATCACCGCTGTTCACTCCCCCAAACCTGGTGTCTCTGTTCTCTCGATATGTGGACCGCCAGAGACTCGAACTTTTACAGGAGAAACTACAGTGAGTTTGTGCTCCAAAAAACATGGCACTCTCTAAGGGAGTGTTTGGAAATGTTTGGAGACAAAGTAAAAAAAAAAGTCATAAAATATAAGCCTAAAATGGCTAATAATATAAGCCTAAAATGGCTAATAATATAAGTCTAAAATGGCTAATAATATAAGTCTAAAATGGCTAATAATATACGCCTTAAATGGCTAATAATATAAGTCTAAAATGGCTAATAATATAAGCCTAAAATGGCTAATAATATAAGCCTAAAATGGCTAATAATATAAGTCTAAAATGGCTAATAATATAAGTC
>CAIGQW010053927.1:2243410-2258534 GCA_903798125.1 Danio choprae | reverse complement strand
TATTATTTGCAAAAATGTTTTTATTTATCTAGATAAACATCACTATTAAAACATTTTTGCAAATAATATAGATTTAATTAAACCAAAAAATATTATTAAAATAAAATACAAAATGTAAATTCAAAATATATATTTGTGATCACACTTTATAATAAGGTTTATTAGTTAATGCATTTACCAACATAAACTACGTATGAACAATTCTTGTAGAGCATTTATTAATAATAGTTCAACATTTACTGATGCATTATTAACATCCAAATTCATGCTTGTTAATGCGCCGTGAGTTAACATGAGCTAATAATGAACTGTATTTTCACTAACTTTCATGTAGAAATACTGTAATAAATGTATTGTTCATTGTTAGTAAATGCATTAACTATCATTAACTAATACAACCTTATTGTAAAATGTTACAATATTTGTGCGTGCGTGTGTGTGTGTGTTACTATTGTTGACTACAATTATGTGTATCCTTGCATATAGTAACCCAGAATTGGTGCAAACTTAATTGGCCAGCCATTCTGGCTTCATGCTACAGGCCCCAGGTTGAATTTGTTTGGTTTTGTCAACCCAAACACACCGTGTCCTAAAAACACGTGACGCAGCAAGATTCCAGTGACAAGCAATTTGTCTGTCTGCACCAAATGTGATGCAACACGACAGTAACATTTAAATACCAGCCACTGCACTCCCAACATAATGGTAAAGGCTTTTAATACACATGAAACCTCTTGAACATTATTACTGAGTGACTGATGTTGTTTTCACAGTTCTGACTTTAATTTTCAAACCGTCTGCTAGTTATTTTACTTTCAGGATCTGAGATGAACAGTATCTGATGCTGCTTTCAGTAGTATGACAATAAATGTGACGTAAATTGGTATTCAAACTCACATTTGTAGTATTTAACACTAAATAAAGCACATAACCAGTACCTGAGGTGATCTTTGTTATAGTAGTTTAAGCCAATGTTCTGATGCGACGTTTCTGAAATAGAAAAATGCGTCAACGTTGCTGATGGTTGGGACAAAAACTCCTTTTTACATGGAAAATATCCTGTTTATCAAGTGCTGTGGTGCGTGTAGTTAGAACAGTGTTACTCTGCTAGTTTGTTTAACTCATTTTGTGCAACAGGGTGTTTTCATTTTGACTGACTCCTGTTTTTGTGTTTTTCCCCTCAGGATCACGGCTCTGTCAAGGTAGAAGTGACTCCACACGTGGCCGATGCTGAGAGACTGACTGTTAATGTATTTGTGAAAGAGCCGTTTTATGTGTGCTATGTACTGGAGGGTGAGGTCAGGTCACTTTCTCTTTCTCGTTATAAGAGTCACAATAGGTAAGAATAATGTTTCAAAGCTGTTGTGTCCATAGGTTTGTCCATAAAGGCGATCGAGTATATGTATTTTAGCTTCCATTAGGGTCAGCGGAGCCACGAAAAGGCTCGATCATGAAAACATCAGACCTTATTTATAGACACACATAGAATTAAGGAGGGATTTTTTTCGCTGTACATTTAATATCTTAATTTTTCTTAAACACTGCAGCTTGTTGAGGTATGTTTGCAATCGAGTGACTGTACAAGTGTGTCTGGGTTTAAATGAAGGTTTAAACTAAAGGTATTCTTCATTTTTAAAATATCTGCCTGTGATAAATACATGGAATTAAAACTTTCTATTATACAAAGTTTGGTTTGTTTGTTTTTGTCAGGGTATTCGTATATATGGACAAAACTGGATCTTTCTAATGCATTTTTACAGTCACACAGATACACATAACACTAAACAATACTTTAATGCACAATGTATGATGATGATTATTGTGTATTATGATAAGGGCTACACAATATATCTTTTCAGCATCGATATTGCAATGGTGCCCATCCACAATAGTCACATCACAAGATATGCAATGTTGAGTCTGAATTATAGTTGCCCAGGAGCTACAGAATTGTATTTAATTACTGTATTTATATGGAATTGGGACTTATTTCTTCTGAAGGTGAAAACAAAAAACAACATTTTTACTTGCTCTAAGAATTGTTTAGCTATTTGGACTAGAAACGAGACAAAGCAAAGTATGAAAAGCATTTTTTTGCATAGTGATTATTCAATTTCTGTACCCGAATACTGTTAGACTCCCCAGAAAATCATCAAATAGAGCCATATAAACCAACTTGTGAAACTGTATTCATATCGCAATATTTATAGCAGAAAAATACCTTTCATTTTCATTCGCTTTTCCGGGGCTGGGTCGTGGGGGCAGCAGTCTCAGGAGAGAACCCCAGACTTCCCACTCCCCAGACACTTCTTCCAGCTCCTCCGGAGGGATCCCGAGGTGTTCCCAGGCCAGCCAGTATGTCCTGGGTCTTCCCAGAGGTCTCCTCCCAGTGGGACATGCCTGAACACCTCCTTAGGAAGGCGTTCAGGAGGCATTCGAAACAGATGCCAGAGCCACCTCAGCTGACTTCACTCGATGTGGAGGAGCAGCGGCTCTACTCTGAGCTCTCCTCAGGTGACAGAGCTCCTCGTGTGTGTGTGTGTGTGTGTGTGTGTGTGTGTGTGTGTGTGTGTGTGTGTGTGTGTGTGTGTGTAAATATTGAGAATGTGTGTTCATTTAGGTGAGTGTGAGTATAAAATAGGGAAATGTCATATAGAAGGACTTCAAATGTGTGTGTTTTTCGTAAATACTGAGTCTGTGTGTGTTCATTTAAGTTAAGTGCTCCTTCTTTACCACAACGGATCGGTACATCGATCGCATTACTGCTGCCGCTGCACCAATCCGCCTGTCAAAATAAAACATTGCAACATTGCAGATTTTTCCGATATCGATAATTATGATGATTGTCAACTATTGAACTGCAGGTATTTTTACATAACACTCTGAAAGAACTTACATTTTTATGAGTAAAACAAAACCTATTTTTTTATTCTGTATCATTATATAAAGAGACCATTTGAAAATTTAGTGGGTAAAATGTGTTTTATTCTGTACGGTACTCTATACTGATGACGTTTCTTCCAAATTCTGCAATAAAAATGTAATTTAGATCTTTTTGAATTTAACAAAAAGGTTTATGTTCATTTTTTAGACAACACAGCACCAGTATTTAACTTCAGAAGAGTCCTGAAGTCAGTATTTGGGTGTAAAAATCTCGCTTTTGCAGTCACAACAAATGAAAATGGTTGTTATTCTGACAAAAATGACTTAAAAATAACTCTGACAAAATGAAATTTAGAAGAAATGTTATCAGACGTTTTAGAGACTGAAAAAGACCACAGTTTTCTCAAAATCCCATACATACTAATTCCATAAAAATGACATTTTCTGAGTTATGTAGTGCTCTTAATTACCTCATAGTAGGATTTGGAGAAATAAAAGTCTAATTGCTATTTATGTGATCAAAAATTGCAATCTGATTTTAATTTAAATTTTTTATTTACTTATTTATTTTTATTATTATTATTATTATGGGCCTCACGGTGCCGCAGTGGGTAGCACGATCGCCTCACAGCAAGAAGGTTGCTGGTTCGAGCCTCGGCTGGGTCAGTTGGCATTTTTGTGTGGAGTTTGCATGTTCTCCCTGTGTTGGCGTGGGTTTCCTCCGGGTGCTCCGGTTTCCCCCACAAGTCCAAAGACATGCTATAGGTGAATTGGGTAAGCTAAATTGTCTGTAGTGTGTGTGTGTGTGTGTGTGTGTGTGTGTGAATGGGTGTGTGGATGTTTCCCAGTGATCGGTTGCAGCTGGAAGGGCATCCGCTGCGTAAAACATATGCTGGATAAGTTGGCGGTTCATTCCGCTGTGGCGACCCCTGATTAATAAAGGGACTAAGCCGAAAAGAAAATGAATGAATGAATGAATGAATATTATTATAATTTTTAAAATTAAGAATTTTTTATTTATTTATTTATTTTTTTTACCATTTCATAAAAGAGCTACAGGTTTGATGTGATGCTTTTAACAGCACCAAAGAAAGACCAAGCGTAATCACAAAGTACCCTACACTGTGCTACTGTTTCTTTAAAAACTCTTATACATTGTTGCCATTTTTTCCAATGAAGTTGTTGGTTGCCATGTTAAGAAAAAACCTACAGTATTTTAAATTGAATTAAATGAGTTATAAAATCTTATATAGAATTATATGTAAAACCTTAACATTTAGGTTGCGTTACATTTTTCACATTGTTTTTCATAGGGTAATGTGCTTATGAACTGCCAGAACTCTACCAAACTACATGCTCGTTACCATATTTGATGAAGTAATCACAGCTTTTGCGATTTGCACCCTTTCAAACTGTGATTTCGGTTTAGGAACGATTAATCGTGCAGGTCTATTTCGTAGCTTTACTTGATATTTAAATAATATTCCCTTATAATTTTTGTTCTGGGGTTTTCCTCTCTCTTTCGTTAAATGCAGAGCAGATGACGGTGTTGTTGTTTTTTTCTTCTCTTTTTATCTCCTAGAGTGGACATCTGTATAGTCTCACACAAGCTGATAAGACCCTTCAAGGCCAAAACTGCAATCCACAAGGTGAAATTTCTGATTCATTCTGCTCACATTGTTTGTTAAAAAGCGCTTCTGTCAGACAGAACCAGAACTTTGTTAAAGACAACTATTGATCCATTTCCAGGCTCATTTCTTTGAATCGGAGTCTCCGTTCTTTTTAACACACACAGGAGTTATTAGCATTTTTCATTTCTAGCATTAAAACATTTAATTATGAACATTTTGATCAACTTTAAAAATATATTTATAAATCTAACACTTTACAGTAAGTTATATTAGTTAATGTTGATGTATTTACTAACAGGAACAAACAGTGAACAAAACATTTTTTACAGTATTTATTAATATATATATATATATTTAAAGATTTATTTTTGGCATTTTGCCTTTATTTGACAGGACAGTAGGATGACAGGAAGTGAAGTGGGAGAGAGAGGGGGATTGGATCGGGAAAGGTCCACGAGCCGGGATTCGAACTCGGGACGCCCGGAGCGCTGTTGCGCTATATGTCATTGCACTAACCACTGGGCTATCGCGCTGACAGTATTTATTAATATTAATAAAATTTTTAAAAAGGTGTCATCTGGTGGATTTTTTGTTATTTATCATTGATCAAATTTAATTACTTTTTAAATCAGTAGTGTTGTTATCTGTATGGTTTTGTTGTGTGCAATGAATGATTAAGAATTGGTTATGGTTGTAAATATATATATTTAATATTTAGTATTGCAATGCTGGGCCTCGCGGTGGCGCAGTGGGTAGCACGATTGCCTCACAGCAAGAAGGTCGCTGGTTCGAGCCTCGGCTGGGTCAGTTTGTATTTCTATGTGGAGTTTGCATGTTCTCCCCATGTTGGCGTGGGTTTCCTCCGGGTGCTCCGGTTTCCCCCACAAGTCCAAAGACATGCGTATAGATGAATTTGGTAAGCTAAATTGTCCATAGTGTATGAGGGTGTGTGGATGTTTCCCAGTGATGGGTTGCAGCTGGAAGGGCAGCCACTGCGTAAAACATATGCTGGATAAGTTGGCGGTTCATTCCGCTGTGGCGACCCCAGATTAATTAAAGGGACTAAGCCTAAAAGAAAATGAATGAATATTGCAATGCTGATGATATGGCATTAAAACATACGTATTTATTAATCTTTATTAATGTTAGTTAATGAAAATAAAGTTGTTCATCTTAACTCGCAGTGCATTAACTAATGTTAACAAGCATGAATTTGGGTTTTAATATTGCAAATGTTGAACTATGAATAATGAATCCTGTACGGACATTGTTCAGTATTGGTTCATGTTAGTAAATGCATTAACTAATAAAACCTTGTTGTAAAGTGTGACCTTAAAAATAAATATTTGCAATAGACACTAAGTCAAAAATCTGTAGTCATATATTTTATTTAAAGCCACGCATCTCTAAAAATCATTGCATAATTATGTCGAAAGAATATAAAAATAGGTTACAAGTTTTGTGTGATACATAATGAATAAATCATTGTTGCTAAGCTTAAAAAAGAAAATAAAATTAGCTTAATGTGAGTGCAGAAATTCTAGACTATTGCTACTAAACCTAAACATATATGTAAATACAGGCCTACTGTCAGTGAAGACATTCTGAGACTGCATGCAATGCTTTTCATGCGTATACCTAACCCCGCCCCTAACCCTACCCAAAGACTCTAGAATACACAACACGTGTCACTCGTAGTTTTGAATGTGGAAAATTGTAACGGTCAATATGGCGAATGAAGCCCTGCCTACTAGTACAGGAGCCAAGCTTGGGCAACCTAAAAAAAAATGCAGATTTTGTTTGATTCAAACGTTTAGAAACTAAACTTTTGAGACGGTTGTTGTTTAATTTTATTGGTGATTTCAAATATGTAACGTTAATCGTATAAGCTTGGCCAACAGTTTTGGAGAATTTGATGTTTCCCCATTCAGACAGAATGCCCGAGCATACTGCCCGAGAGGCCTTTCAAAGATGGCCGCTGAGTGAAATGACTTGCCTTAAAGGGACTTTGCCCTACCTCCTCACAGTGCTGTCACCAGCTCTATTGAGTGCATGTGTCTGACACTGCATGTCTGCGTTTGCATGTAGCCAGTTACTTTTGGAAATTCTAAACTGATCTAGCAAGCGTGATTTTCAAGCATGTAAAAGTCGCACCCTTGACTTTCCAGTGTAGTTTTGAACTCCCTTTTTCTCCTAAAATGATTTTCAGAGTATGGTGCAGCCACAGTTTCGAAGCGGTCTCTCACTGTCAGTATCAGCTTGATCAGCGGCGCTGCTCTTTGATTCTATCTCATCCTTTAAATCCGAGTCATCAACATGCATTCGAACGCACCTCACCATACACATCTGATATGAGACTTCACCATTTCCAACGCTACTCAGAAAATCTTCAACACCCTCAAATGAGTGGATGATTTTCAGGAGGCTCCTGGAGATATGAAATGTGGCGTTTGGATTATAATCGAACTGATCTTTGTGTGTGGTCGCGTATATTTTCCCAAAACACTGCTTTCGTTGTGCGGTGGTGACGATGATGCGGTCTGTGTTTTGGAGATCATTCTGGACGTCAATATTTTCCTTCACAAAATCCGGCAACATGTTTGCTTGAGGCGAATACAGATTCCCGACCACATAGTATGATAAGTCCACATCTGGAAGAAGTTTCTCGTTACGGTCGTTGCTTCTGTTCTCAAAGGGGTGAAAGCCAAAAACTCCTGTCGCCGGGTCGCATGCCAGGAACATTTCGTCGTCGTTTTCCCAAATGCAATCTTTCGCAAACCAGTATAAGAGCTGGAGTCCATGTTTAGGCCACGGCTGACCAAATCGACTCATTTGGAGATCAGAAATAGTTTTTAGTTTTCCCGGCGCAGTCTTCATCTGATGGAGAGATTGAATATAGATGCCACATGTTAGTCTGGTTGGACTGTAAAGCAGCTATTGGTGTTCAGATATTGTCATTTAAATGTCAAAACATGCTGGTATGAAAATAAAATATAAACATACTTTAAATACTTATGCTGTAACAAATTATAGGATCAGGTCATGACAACAATTATTATGTTTAGCTTATTTTCACATTATATTATCCTCACGGTGGCGTAGTGGGTAGCACGATCGCCTCACGACAAGAAGCTCGCCGGTTCGAGCCTCGGCTGGGTCAGTTGGCATTTCTGTGTGGAGTATGCATGTTCTCCCCGTGTTGGCGTGGGTTTCCTCCGGGTGCTCCGGTTTCCCCCACAAGTCCAAAGACATGCGTATAGGTGAATTGGGTAAGCTAAATTGTCCGTAGTGTATGAGTGTGATCGAGTGTATGGATGTTTCCCAGTGATGGGTTGAAGCTGGAAGGGCATCCGCTGCATAAAACATATGCTGGATAAGTTGGCAGTTCATTCCGCTGTGGCGACCCCAGATTAATAAAGGGACTAAGCCGAAAAGAAAATGAATGAATGAATTTTCATATGTTGATAAGTGTAGCGGCTATTTTCTTTAAAGAGGCTCTCTCAATGCTCAAGAAGACAAAGTCTTACCCAAAATGTCTTTTAAAGTTTTATTCTTTGCAAAGAAGGTCACACAATCATACAGCAGCGCATGTTTCTGCAGAGTGAGACACAGAAGGAAGAGTGTGTTCTCCTTTTATCTAGTTTTCTACCCACAAGGTCACCATACATGCATCATGAATCACAGTTATCCTCTTCACATACTGCAGTTTTACTCGTCTATATTTCAGTCTCAGCTCCCACCAGGCCATGCAGTTCGTTAAGTCACCATACATGGATTAAGATCTTGTCTGATTATAAACAGGCGTTAAAGTAGCCACGTATGGCCTAACTGTGTAATGTATACAGCAAGACAGATAATAAACAGTTGATAAAGTAGTCATGTATGGTCTAACTAAATAATATATACAGAGAGAAGGGAAGGAAGAACAGATTTCGTAATATATATAAATGAGTTTCCACCACAATAAGCTTTTAACTAGATTTTTTTAAGTCTTAATTAATGTAAGTTGAAATAACTTGTAAAAACTTTTGCAAATGTCAAACTAAACATGCTGGTATGAAAATAAAATATAAACGTACATTAATTAAATGCTTTAAATATGTTTTTAAATGCTTACACTGTAACAAATGATCAAAAAGTCAATGACTACTTAAGTTTTGTTACTTTATTTTCATACGTTGATCAGGTTTCAACTTGTTTTTTTACGTTTTAACCTAAGTCATCTTAATTAACGTTGAAATGACTTGTAAAACGTAATAACCTTTTCACATGTCAAACTAAACGTGCTAGTATGAAAATAAAATATAAATGTGCAATAAATACTTACTTTTTTTGTTTAACTTATTTTCATACGTTGATGAGCTTTGGACTTGATTTTTTAAGTTATGCAAATTGTAACTTAAGTCGTTTATTAATGTAAGTTGAAATGACTTGTAAACTCTAATTTCAAGTGTCAAACTAAACATGCTAATAGGAAAATAAAATATAAAGGTAGGTTTATTAAATACTTAGTTTTTTAATACTTGCTTAAATTATAATTAAATATATAATTAAATCAGGGCTGCACGGAGGCGCAGTGAGTAGCATGATCGCCTCACAGCAAGAAGGTCGCTGGTTCGAGCCTCGGCTGGGTCAGTTGGCATTTCTGTGTGGAGTTTGCATGTTCTCCCCGTGTTGGCGTGGGTTTCCTCTGGGTGCTCCGGTTTCCCCCACAAGTCCAAAGACATGCGGTATAGGTGAATTGGGTAAGCTAAATTATTCGTAGTGTATGTGTGTGAATGAGTGTGTGTGGATGTTTCCCAGTGATGAGTTGCAGCTGGAAGGGCATCCGCTGCGTAAAACATATGCTGGATAAGTTGGAGGTTCATTCCGCTGTGGCCACCCCAGATTAATAAAGGGACTAAGCCGAAAAGAAAATGAATGAATGAATATATAATTAAATCGTAATAAATTAATTGTTAAATAATATTAATTATATAATAAATTAATTAATTAATTTATTATGATCAAAAATAATTTGATCATAATAAATTAGGATCACAAAGCCATGACAACTTATGTTTTATTTTTTAAGTTATGCAAATTTTCATTTAATGTTTTAAGTCATCTTAATTAATGTGAGTTGAAATAACTTGTAAAATTCAACTTTTGGAAATAAAGTTCGACCACAACAAATGTATTAGTGTATACAGATTTAAAAAAAGGTTATTTAACCTTTAAACATAACTACAGTTGAAATATGAATTATTAATCCCCCTTTGAATGTTTTTTCTTTTTTAAATATTTCCCAAATGATGTTTAACAAAGCAAGGAAATGTTCACAGTATGTCGGATAATATTTTTTCTTCTGGAGAAAGTCTTATTTGTTTTATTTCGGCTAGAATAAAAGCAGTTTTTAATTTTTTTAAAAACCATTTTAAGGTTAATATTATTAGCCCCTTTAAGCTGTATATATATTTTTTCAATAGTCTACAGAACAAACCACTGTTATTGTCACGCTCGGGTTGAGGGACATGAAGGTACGAGAACACGGGATGAAACGAAACACGAATTTATTAACAAACACTTACTACATACACGAGTACAGGAAGAAACAGGAAACTCTGGGAGGACATGGGGTGACGACAGCATGGACAGAACAACACATCGGGCATAGACACTACAGCAACACGGTGACAAGGCAATACCGGACCATGAATACAACAAACAGAAGGGTATAAATACACGAGGGCTAATGGGACAGATGATACACAGGGGCGAGACACAGGTGGAACTAATAAACATTGAAAATGGCGGGAAAACAGAACAAAGGAATCGCATGACATCAACAAAAGCACATGGAACACAACAGAACCTGACAGTTATACATTAACATGCCTAATTAACCTATAACACAGCAAAAAGACGAGTGTTGAATTAACTCTCACAGAGTTGATTTCAACACTTTTTATGAGTTTATATAGCTCCACACTTTCTGGAGTTAAATTAACATTATACAAATACATAAAACTATAACACTAAAGGTAGAGTTGTTTTTTTTTTGACTCCCAAAAAGTGTTAAAACAACTGTTATACATATATTATAATTGAATAAATATAATAGCTTAACGTGTACTTACTGCCAAAAATTACACCATGCTGTTAACCATTTCTCTCAGAGACAGACTAACTTGAAATGTGTGGGGGGCTGAGTGCTTGGGCGGAGTATCATCATAGCTCCTCGTAGGAGTTAAAGCAACTCTGATAATCAACTCTTTTAAATGACTCCAACACTTGACACGATTCTACATTATATGTGTTTAAATTACATTTCAAGAGTTCACACTTGGGCCTCACAGTGGCGCAGTGGGTAGCACGTTCGCCTCACAGCAAGAAGGTCGCTGGTTCGAGCCTCGGCTGGGTCAGTTGGCGTTTCTGTGTGGAGTTTGCATGTTCTCCCTGTGTTGGCGTGGGTTTCCTCCGGGTGCTCCGGTTTCCCCCACAAGTCCAAAGACATGCAGTACAGGTGAATTGGGTAAGCTAAATTGTCCGTAGTGTATGAGTGTGAATGGGTGTGTATGGATGTTTCCCAGAGATGGGTTGCAGCTGGAAGGGCATCCGCTGCGTAAAACATATGCTGGATAAGTTGGCGGTTCATTCCGCTGTGGCGACCCCAGATTAATAAAGGGACTAAGCCGAAATGAAAATGAATGAATGAATGAATGAGTTCACACTTAGCTGATGATTGAAAATAAAGCGTATTTGGCATGCTGTCCCGGGAGAGAGCCCTGAGCTCAGAATATCCTTGAGCCCGGGGCTCCCTCCCGTTTGAGGGCGAGAGGGGAGTTTGAGCTCAGGTAGGTCTCGAGAACTCCCCTGCTGTGAACGTGCTTGAGATATATCTTAAGATGTTACTTTTTGAGAAGTCAATTTACTTATGGTGAATGTCTTTGGACGGTGGGAGGAAACCGGGAAGCCCGGGGAAAACCCACGCGAGCACGGGGAGAACATGCAAACTCCGCACAGAAACGCCAACCGGCCCGGTGAGGGGCAAAACCGGTGGCGTTCTTGCTGTGAGGCAACAGTGCTAGCCACTGGGCCACCGTGCCGCCAGTCAGGAGAAAGGAAGGAGTAGGGGTGGAAAGGGGGATTCTTCAAGACGAAGATGACTGGAGTGGAAAACTCTGGTTATTTACAGTGTGTCTGATTGGTGCAATAAGCGAAGCTGATGCGATGCCAGCTGTGTTCAATCCTAAGCACGTGATCCTCTCGAAATTAGTTTATAAATAAACCACACTTTGAGAGTTGAAATTAACTCAGAAAGATTTAACATCGAAATTTCAACTCCCCAGTTTTTGCTGTGTATCCTGCCTAGTTAACCCAAGTAACCTAGTTAAGCCTTTAAATGTCACTTTAAGCTGAATAGAAGTGTCTTGAAGATTATCTAGTAAAAATAAACAGGGGGGCTAATAATTCAGGGGGTTTAATAATTCTGACTTCAACTGTATATGTTTATATTCTATATGCTGTTCTTATTTAGTAGCAATCCTATTTAATCCATTATGCTTTATAGTTTATAGCCTACAGCCTTTATAATGGGCTTATTCTATTAGGGGGGAAATGGCCTACCAAAAAAAGTATACAATTTGGAGCATTTGCTGACACATTGCTAAAAATAAATAAACTTGTAAGAATCCTTGTAACATGTACAGCGGGCTTCTCGCATACAATGCAAATAAATGTACGTTATCACTGATATTTTATATGTCTTATATTATATTTGATTGCTGTGTTTTGTGAGCAAATACTCTTACATTGTGGAGGCAATTAAAGAAAACAACATGATTTAAATATGACCGAGAGATTATTTAAAAGCCTCATGTAGGCCCATTATTTTTCATTTCATGTTATGTGGATAATCAGATAACTTCACTCCACTAAGGGTACTGGCAAAATAATCTATTTCTAAAAAACAACACCAAACAAAGACCTGAATCACTATAAACGATTTCACACAAAGCCTTTTAATTGTTATATACAAATATTAAATGTCAGCCATGTAAGATAAAGGATGTAAGACTGTGTATAACATGACCTGCGGTTTTAGAAATGTGCATATCACACTACTAGCTTGCATTTATTCGGACTTTCTGACCTTAAAAATGACAGCAATGCACTTCAAATTCACTGCACATGACTGATATAGCAAAAACCAACAAATTAAATGTTGTAATAATTAAATAACTCTAAAAGAATGACTTCATCTCCCCGTGTTGGTGTGGGTTTCCTCCGGGTGCTCCGGTTTCCCCCACAAAGTCCAAAGACATGCGGTATAGGTGAATTGAGTAAGCTAAAATTGTCCGTAGTGTATGAGTGTGTATGGATGTTTCTCAGAGATGGGTTGCAGCTGGAAGGGCATCTGCTGCGTAAAACATATGCTGGATAAGTTGGCGGTTCATTCCGCTGTGGCGACCCCAGATTAATAAAGGGACTAAGCCGAAATGAAAATGAATGAATGAATAAAATAATGACTTTACCTGCATTTCTTTAATCGAATGTGGCATTGTGAAAGATGTTTCCGCAGCAGTGGTGAAAGAGAGGTTCTAGCAGAGGAAATGGCTGAACTGGAAATGAAAGGGTGGGAGTGTGCTGTTGAGAATCGGACCTCCTCTAACTGTTTTATGTGGGTGTGGTTTAAGTTGAAACACTTTTTTGTTTCAGCTCTTCTTCTTTAATGTTGTAGTGTAAGGCTGGTGTTACGCTGCTTTTCTGAACCAATAATCAGCAGTTGAAGGATGGCATGTAAATCATTCATTCATTTATTTATCTCCATTCATTTGTTATCTCCATTAAATCATTCATTTCCATTAAATTATTTATTTATCTTTTTTTAATTATTTATTTTATTGTTATTTTATTTATCTCCATTAAATTACTCATTTATTTATATCTTTTTAAATTTATGTTATTGTTATTTTATTTATTTATCACCATTAAATTATTTATTTATCTTTTTAAATGTATTTATTTCATTGTTGTTTTATTTATCTCAATTAAATTATTTATTTATATTTTATTTTTTATTTTATCGTTATTTTATTTATTTATCTCCATTAAATTATTTATTTATCTTTTTTAAAAAATTATTTATTTTTATGTTTTTTATTTATTTATCTTTTTAAATTTATTTTATTGCTATTTTATTTATTTATTTCAATTAAATTATTTATTTATTTATCTTTAAAAAAATTATTTTATTATTTTATTTCTTTATCTCCATTAAATTATTCATTCATTCATTTTCATTTCGGCTTAGTCCCTTTATTAATCTGGGGTCGCCACAGCGGAATGAACCGCCAACTTATCCAGCATATGTTTTACGCAGCGGATGCCCTTCCAGCTGCAACCCATCTCTGGGAAACATCCATACACACCCATTCACACTCATACACTACGGACAATTTAGCTTACCCAATTCACCTATACCGCATGTCTTTGGACTTGTGGGGGAAACCGGAGCACCCGGAGGAAACCCACGCCAACACAGGGAGAACATGCAAACTCCACACAGAAACGCCAACTGACCCAGCCGAGGCTCGAACCAGCGACTTCTTGCTGTGAGGCGAACGTGCTACCCACTGCGCCACTGTGAGGCCCATTAAATTATTTATTTATTTATTTATATTTTTAAATGTATCTATTTTATTGTTATTTTATTTATTTATTTAATGCCATTAATTATTTTATTTACTTATTTATTTATCATTTATTTTATTTATTAATTTATTTATTCATTTAAGTAGTAGTTTATTTATTTAACTCTATTATTTATTTAAGGCCTCACAGTGGTGCAGTCGGTAGCACGTTCGCCTCACAGCAAGAAGGTCGCTGGTTCGAGCCTCGGCTGGGTCAGTTGGCGGTTCTGTGTGGAGTTTGCATGTTCTCCCTGTGTTGGCGTGGGTTTCCTCCGGGTGCTCTGGTTTCCCCCACAAGTCCAAACACATGCGCTATAGGTGAATTGGGTAGACTAAATTGTCCATAGTGTATGTGTGTGAATGAGTGTGTGTGGATGTTTCCCAGAGATGGGTTGCAGCTGGAAGGGCATACGCTGCGTAAAACATATGCTGGATAAGTTGGCGGTTCATTCCGCTGTTCATTCGGAACAGCGCTGTTCATTCCGAACAGCGGTTCATTCCGCTGTTCATTCCCAGATTAATAAAGGGACTAAGCCGAAATGAAAATGAATGAATGAATATTATTTATTTAACTCCATGAAAGCTAATATCATCCTTGATTTTATTTTATTTGATCAATTCAATTGATTTAACGCCATTAAATTATTTATTCATTTATCATTTTGTTATTTATTTATTTTAGTGTTTCACTTATTTAATGCCATTCATTATTTATCATTTATTTTATTATTTATTTATTTAAATTGTTTATTTATTAACTCTATTAAAGTTATTATCATCCTTGTTTTTTTACTAAATGTAAAACAATATAGCCTACAAACTAGGCCAATAAGGCTGATTTAACCTTATTTCAAAAACTGTTGAGGATAAAATATATATATATATATATATTACACACACACACACACACACACACACACACACACACACACACAC
>CAIGQW010053927.1:2229840-2243310 GCA_903798125.1 Danio choprae | reverse complement strand
ACACACACACACACACACACACACACACACATATATATATATATTGTGTCCTCAATATTTAATAAAGTATTGTCAAGCAAATCATAAATGGAGTGCAGACAACATCAGTTTATCAACTCACCACAAAAAGATTCTCAACATCAACTATTATGAAGAAAAAAGGGAAAGAATCTCAAAGCCTTAAGCATGTAGGCAAATTGGTTTATTAAGCTACATGTTTTAAAATAAGGACAGTAGAATTAAACATACTAACATCCTGTGTAACTTAACAGTAAGACAGAGTTAGAGGCAGAGTAACTGCCTCTAACTCTGACAAAACATGACAAAGATAGATAAAAGGAGATCATGAGTAGATGAAGTGTGTATGGTGTAAAACATATGGTTACTGTAGGACAAATGGCAGAGATGTTTATTGGAGGTGTCAGAAACTCCTCTGCTTCCCCCATCCTGTTCTGAAAATCCCAGCAGGTCTTTATTAGCATATAAGTGATCACAAGTCTTACGCAATAGTGAATATAATACAGTATATAATATAATATTTCCTCAGCCTACGTATTGAAGGAAAAAAGCAACCTGTATCTTTGCATATTTACTCTTGGCCCATATAAGGAGTGACGATATTTTAAATTATAGCCTACATGTATGCAAAAGAAAAGTGCATCAACTTAACTAGCTGCAAAAATCACTTTCATAAGGGGTTTAAACAGTTGTGCGGCAACACTCTGTGAATATAAGCAGCTTCTAATGGTAAAGATGTATTAATTATATTTTTAATAATCACACTTGATAAAAGCAGTCTGCAGAAACACTTTGATTGACATTCTCTCTTTGTACGTGTCATCAGAGGGGGAAAGCTCCGCCCACTAGTGACCATCTCTCCCTCATTAGCATAGGACATTAGTCTTGTTCTTGAATCTGCCACTATGCTGACGCACAGGCATTTGTAGCTCCGCCCTCTTCCGAAAAGAGCACAATCTCATTTTAATTTAAAGCGACAGTCACCAAAATGGCACAATTAGGATCAAAGCCTAAAAGAGGCAGTTTCAAAGAGTTATAAAACATTATTTGTGTGGTATTTTGAGCTGAAGCTTCACATACACACTCTTGTGATATCAGAGACGTGTTTTACATCTTGTAAAAAGGGGCATAATAGGTCACCTTCAAATTTTAGTTCTGTCTGTTATATTGTCTATGAATAAGATACAACTCTCAGGATATATCACCCTCCGAAGGGCACTTTGGGATGAAAATAATCATGCCTGCCATATTGAAGTGTCGTTCATACTAAAATTCAATGCATTTTTTTTAATTTGTCCAATAAAACTCAATCAATCTGTCGATCAATCATATACATATATGAAGGTCTAAGACAACATGCACAAAGGGTCAAACAACTGTTCGCACCTGGTATTAAGATGCGTTTTCGTCAATCCAATCACAAGTGGACATTAGCGTTCACACCTAGTGTGTAAATGTGTTTCTTCTGTCCACTTTTGACCACTTCTCTGATATTGAGAACCTTTGATTCATTGTAATCACTAAGTGAGTTTACAAAGTAAATGCCGAGCCTGTCATTGCTTATTCCAATTGGTCATGACAATACCAACAGTCCCAATCCCAACACAGATCAAAGTACAAGTGATGAGGCCAATGGCAACTTTATTTTTATTTTTTACTGATTCCCTTATTGACTCTTTTTCTGTTTGTCTGTAAAAATATCGCCCGCAGGACAGTAGGAGAGGGAAGAAGAGCACGGTACTTTCGAGGAAATCTGTCCGTGGCGTGTTTTTAATGACCCGTATGAGTCCTTGACTGATTCTGTAAGTGTGATTCATGTCTAATTGTGTCACATAAATCTTGTCGAAGCAGACTTTACCATCCTCATCTGAATCGACGGAAACAATGATTCGGTCTGCGTTTGATTCCACAAAGTCGCTTTCATAATTTTTCGTGACATAATAAGGTAGTAATCCTGGTGGGTTCAGGTTGCCCAGCTCATAGTATGAAAGGTTGGTATCAGGAAGGCGACCGTCTTCATTATTGAATTGCCGAAAGCTGAAATCCCCGTCCGCCGGGTTGCAGAGTGCGATCATACGGCCGTCTTCATCGATGCGAACGCATTTACGACCAAACCACCACAGCAGACAGAGGCCGTGTCGGGGAGGGGGCTGCCCGAAGCCAGAGTCTCTCAGATGACACAGATTATTCAGTGTTTTCACTCGGAGCGAGCTGCGTCTAGAAAACAAGCTGAAAGAAAACAAATGATTAAAAGTCCCATGAAATTCAAATAAAGTTTGTTAGATGTTAGTTCAGTCTGGATATCTGTAAGTGCCTTAAAACACTGACAAAATTCACATTAGGAGATATAAAACCCATATGAACATATAAAGCTTGCAGTTTGTCACTTCAGCCGAAATCGATCAAAGATTTTTTTTTTACGTCACCTCATACTTCAGTTTCTCATCAAGTCTTGACCAATCAAATGCTCATATTCAGAGCCAATCAAAGCAAATGAGAAGAAGGGGGCGGGTCATGTCAGATACTAGATCTTCCTCTCATTTGCTTTTCATTTCACTCTCACTGGCAGAGCTGTCATAAAACGTAACAATATTGGCTGTTTATTGGCTACTGTATGTCCTGCCCTCTTTATTTTTCGGTTGAGATTATGTCAAACATCGAATAAAAATGCACAATTTAAAGCACAATTTAATATTATATAGAATATAGATAATATAGATCAGTCTGCTTTTTCTGTGGTAATTTGCATTTGCTTACATTGTGCGCTACTTAAACCTGTCCAAAAACAATAGCGGAACGCAACTCGCCATGACGTAGATTACCATTCTTTATTGTTTTCTTTTATCAGCGTGGTTGTCAAAAGGGTTAGGATAATCTGTGATGGAATATATTAATTGGTCGTCTATACCAGTGTTTCCCAACCCTGTTCCTAGAGGCACACCAACAGTACATATTTTGGTTTTCCTTATCTGATCCATTAAGTTCAGGTTTTTTAGTCTCTTCTTATGTTCTGATGAGTTGATACAGGTGTGACTACCAATTAATAGCAAATATTCCATCATAGATTATCTTAAACCTTTTGACAGCCCCGCTGATAAGAAAAACATAAAAAAGCAATAGAGAATGGTAATCTAGGTCATGGCGAGTTGCATTCCATCCGAGAAGCAGAAAATATTATTCATTCATTCATTTTCTTTTCGGCTTAGTCCCTTTATTAATCTGGGGTCGCCACAGCGGGATGAACCGCCAACTTATCCAGCATATGTTTTACACAGCGGATGCTCTTCCAGCTGCAACCCATCACTAGGAAACATCCACACACACTCATTCACAAACATACTCTACCCAATTCACCTATAGCGCATGTGTATGGACTTATGGGGGAAACCGGAGCACCCGGAGGAAACCCACGCCAACTCCACACAGAAATGCCAACTGACCCAGCCGAGGCTCGAACCAGCAACCTTCTTGCTGTGAGGCGATCGTGCTACCCACTGCGCCACCGTGAGGCCCCCAGAAAATATTATTCATTCATTTTCATTTTGGCTTAGTCCCTTTATTAATCTGGGGTGGCCACAGCGGAATGAACTGCCAACTTATCCAGCATATGTTTTACGCAGCGGATGCCCTTCCAGCTGCAACCCATCTCTGGGAAACATCCATACACACCCATTCACACTACGGCCAATTTAACTTACCCAATTCACCTATACCGCATGTCTTTGGACTTGTGGGGGAAACCGGAGCACCCGGAGGAAACCCACGCCAACACGGGGAGAACATGCAAACTCCACACAGAAATGCCATCTGACCCAGCCGGGGCTCCAACCAGCAACCTTCTTGCTGTGAGGCGATCGTGCTACCCACTGCGCCACCGTGAGGCCCCCCAGAAAATATGAATTACATAATATTTAATGATATATGAAGAGTTGAGTTGCAAAAACCTCTGAGTGCCATCCGAAATGTTCCTCTAAAATGAGAGGAAAAACCAGATTCTGGGTGTAAAAAAATATTGAAAATTGTAGTATTGAAAATTGAAAAGTATTGAAAATTGTTCAATACTGTAGTGTATAAAAAAGTCATCTTGAGCGGACACTATATGTCAGTTTGTAACTATTTATGTTTATTAAGATTAATTCCCTGTGGAGAACATTTCTAGAACATTCCAACAGTGTTTGTTTCCCAAAAATGGTCCAAACGGCAACCAAAGAGGAAGCTTGTATTTATTTATAGCCACATTATAATTACATGCACATTACTGTCCCCCCCCCCCCCCATATATATGGGCTATACTGTAAATGTAATAGCACAAAAGCACAATGGTATTACCACTATATCTAAAAATAGAAATTGAATTGTGATACTTGTGTTATACTATATAAACCATTGGTATTTTGTCATTGTCATAAACACCAAACAGTCTAGGTTCATAAATACTTACAGGACGCGGATAAACAAATCCAAAGCAGCTTCATTTTCAACCATTTGAACGAACGATACGTCCACACTGTCAGAAAGCAGGAGATGATCGACATGAACATGTGCGTGTGGTGGCGCAGCTACAACTCTAGATGCCAACCCGGAAACTGAAACTGTGAGTGTGTGTTGTGTAAATGAATATGATTATACATAAAAGTCCACAAGCCTCAGTGTCATACGGTTTAGTCTGTTTGTGTAAAGATTGCTATTAAATATTGACCTATGAAGCTGAGATTAATATGCTCCAAGTTGAAAGTCAGATGTGTGGGTGATGAAGTGATGCCAGAATTTACATTTTTGCATCAACCATTTATTTACTGCAGTGAAATTAGACCATTCAATTATGTTTAATGCCAAAAAATATATATTATTTTTATGTTAACAATTATTATGTAATAATTAAGCTCCACATATTGTTGTTATATTTCCAAAACCATTTTAATATTCACATTTAGTGCTCAAAAAACCTTTTTTAATTATTATTATCAATGTTTAAAAGAGTCATGCTGCTTACAGAAATATTACTTTTTTTTTGCAAATGTATTTTGAGCTTTACTGGTGTCAGTGTTCGTCCGTGTCATCTGTTGTTATCGTCATGTGATCCCTTTGTTCTGTCTTTTCCCGCCATGTGCAATGTTAATTCATCCCACCTGTGTTCATCCCTTGTGTGTTATTAGTTTCATCATCCCTCTGTCTATTTATACCCTTTCGTCTGTGTCCATTGTCGTTTGGTACATTGGTTTGGTTGTCTTGTCCTGTCGTCTGCCTGTATCCAGTGTTTGTTATCCAGTAAGTGTTTGTTTAAATAAATCCATTTTGTTATTCTATCCCGTGTACCGTCTCCTCATGTCATCGTCTACCTTCCGCAAGATGTTACAACTGGAAGCTTCAATAAATTGATAATTAAAAAAAAGAGAAGTATAGTCCTATATTAAAATACAAACAGTGTTATAACAAATTCAACTTGGGTCATTTTGTTTAAATTGTAACAAATTTATAGTAAAAGATTATTCATAATTCACTATATTGAGTTTGGTGCTTAACAATTTGCCAAAAAAAGCATATTTCAAGAACAGTAACCATTTTACAGAATATATACATGCTATAATGTCAGTGAAGTCCTAAAATATCACTAAACGTTGGACAAACTGTTAATGCTTCATTCTTGGCGTCTGTGTTTGACCTTGCACTCGTTTTGAACTTCCTAGAAAATGCACATTTCAAAGCACTTCACGAGACCTTTAAAGGTTCTTTATGAAACAATTCATGCCAGTAAAGAACCTTTATTATTAAGAGTGTATTTTGTTTATATTTGCATATAGCAAAAAATATTCAGGGGCATTTTTTTAGGGGGCTGAGAGTTCTGTTTTGCTTGCGGCTTCAATGAGCACTTTTTAAAAGCAGGATAGATTAATATCATTTATTAGTATTAAAAATGCAAATGACATGATTTGGTCACACCGTGTTACACATTCAACTTGCTTGGTGCATCCATTACATGGCAGAGCTGTTTTGCAAAGATTTGCATGCACCACTGTTTAGGCAGGAATGGCACTAGATGCATGAGACTGTCAACATTTAATAGGCCCATGCATATGCAGATGACATGATTTGGTCCCACTGTTACACATTCAACTTACTTGGTCTAGTTGGTTTAGTTGCTCTGCCAGGATCTGTATATATAATTTTAGGCAGTGACCATTTAAAAGACACAAAAACAACAATTAAAGGTCCCGTGAAGTGCTTTGAAATGTGCATTTTTTTATTCCATGTTAAACTTAATCTCAACTGAAACATGAAGAGAGGGCGGGACACAGAGTAGCTCCTCCTCTTTAAAAAAACAGCCAATAGCATTGTTTTATCACAGCTCTGCCAGTGAGAGTGGTTGTGTAGCTACCTGCCGGTTATTAAACAGTCCACGCTTCCCAAACACTGATGTTCATGCGTTTTATTTATTGAACACGGTGAAAACTAAAAAGATGAACAAACAAACCATATGTTTCACACAAACACAATCAAAGGTACATCAAAATAATATACAAACAATGTTTCTTTTGCCGTGTTGGCCTGATAACCAGCAGTAGAATAATCAGGAACATTTAACATGCGTCTGCATTGAGATCTCAACACTGTGCTGTCCATACCAACTCTCGCAGGTTAAATGAATCACGGAGAATCACATGACCTCCGACTCAAGCCAACCGGAAACAAGGAAATTTGTAACATAAAACATACACCAATACACAATACACAGTCAAATAATGAAATACATAAACAACAACAACAACAACAACAACAAACACAACAACAACAGCCAAATACAGGCTGACTAATCAGCGTCAGCTACAGGTTGCTTATCAAATCAAAAGCAAATGAGAAGCGTTTTGAAGGAGGCGGGGCTTGTCAGATACTGGAGATCATTTGATTGGTCGAAAGATGAGATGACGTCTAAAAAAAACATTGGTCCATTTAGGTGGAAACTTCAAGCTTGGGATCGTATCAGTTTTATATCTTCTAAACACGAATTTTGTCGCTGTTTTGGAGCACGGCAGCTTAGATATCCTAAAGACTAAAATTCAGATACTAACATCTAAAAAAACCGTTATTTTATTTTCACTGGACCTTTAAAGACGGTCATTCGTATTTATTTGAATAGGTAAAAAATGCTAGAAAACAAATAGCTAATTCATCTTTTTTATTTCAAACACCAATAACAAATGCCAACGATAACTAACAACGCAAAAATAGCACAATATCCAATGCCGCTAGTCTGATGTGATCTCGGACTCTGCAGTGACTGAGGTAAAGCTGTAAAATGTGCTTGTGTATTGTTGTTATTTTGACGGACATGACTGGGACTCGGATAATTCATCGTTTCTCTGAGGAATTCCTCGCGGTTATTCTGGAAGCTCATCGCCTTCAGAAGATCAGTGCTAATTCGGTAAGTGCGATTCTGGTCAAAGTTCCTCTGATCCGAGTGTCGTGTCACATAAATCTCGCCAAACATATTCCAGCTTGAGTCGTAAGAAACAATAATGCGATCACAGTTGCTGTCATCTGAATGTCCCGTGTAATTCCCAGTTACACAAGGGGGCAGTGAGTTGGCGTAGTTCAGGTTTCCGACTTCATAGTATTTTAAGATACTGTATGGAAGAAGTCCATCAACATTATGGAATCGATGAAAACCAAAGTCTCCGTTTGCAGGGTTGCAGAGCGCATGCAAATGTCGATTGGAGTCTATCTGGACACATCTATGAGCGAACCACCACAGCAAGTTCAGTCCATGTCTGGGATGCGGAACACCAAACCCGGACTCTTTCAGATCGGATAAATCATATACATATCTCATCATAATGGTTTTAGTCCACCGGCATTGTGTACCTGCAATTAAAGGAAAAACATTGGGATAAAACATCACAGAAAGCTTGCAACGTGTAAAATAATAAGACAAAAAACAAAGATTAAATTTAGCCTCGACTGCAGATGTTGATCACCAGCAGACAGGCGAGCAGGGAGATTTCTAAAGCGATAGAAAAACTGATCCTACAAGACTGGCAGTGAAATAGGTGAGGGTGAAATGAAGAGGTAATATGCTCAGAAAGCACACATGCGTCGCAGAGACGTCTGCTGGACATCCGCATTTTCATTTGGGAGACGTCTTATTTAGGGCGTTTGCTCATCTGGAAAACGTCATATAGACGTCCTTGTCAGACATTAAAACAACAATGCTGCAATGCATCGCAGATGTTCATTATGTTAGGTCTGTGACACATCTTATTTTTGTAGCAAAGACGTCGTTTTTTATTTTTTATTTAGACATTCCCTCATCCATACTGCTATAAATAACAGCAACAGTTACACTGATTATACATCCGTCTACACATATATGATAAGCTCAAGTATTTTCCACTCAAAAATAATACAACAGCTGAAGAATCATTTGTAGAATTTTATTATATTATATTATAATTTATATTTTTCAACAAAACCAATTAAAAATGTCAAGTTCAAGATTCATCGTATAGACGGCGTATAGAGGTAAAGAAGACGCCTCATTAACAAATAAAAACGTTCGATCGAATGTGATGTTTAGCAGATGTTACGATCTTTCAAAGACGTCTCCGCGACGTACGTGTGCTATCTGGGTGTATGTGAGAAGATCTGCCACTTCTGTAAAATCCAAACAGGAATGTCCAGATTTGAAAACAAACAACTCCGATAAACACGCAAGCTACTAGGCTGTATATTTCTATTTTTGTCCCTATTAATATTAGACTACTTGGTAATAAACTTCAATGAAACAATGTTATTTCTCTAAACATAGCATACTTTTTATTCTTTATACTTTTAAAATTACAGTTAGCCTATTATACAATTAAAGAAATGTTGGTGACATTTCTTTAAATAGGGTGATATCAGGCAAATTTGGCCATCAGGTAAAATATGTATTCACTTATTGAATTATTTAACAAAAATATTAATGATTATATAAATAATTCAGTTATTACTATACTTTAGCTATAAATAAATTAATGGATGAATGATCGCTCAGAGCATTACATATTCACTGTTGCATATTCAAAGAACAACTGTTCGCAATGATTCTGTATTTAATAATTGTTCGATATAAAATAAGCTATATAAAGATTATAAAATGATTCCACCTTACCTTGAAGCAATCACAGGTCGTGTAAAGATCTGCAAACAGAAACATTATGTTCCACAACAGCGTCAGTGGGAGGAGCTATAGGCACTCCATGGGGATATTTGTTTGGCAAATATAGTGCATTAGAAGTACCATTCATATGAGATTTAAATGTTTACTTAGCATAAGGGCATCCGCTGCGTAAAACATATGCTGGATAAGTTGCCGGTTCATATATATATATATATATTTAAATGGTAGCCGTTTAAATAAATATGCAAATGTATTCTAGCCTATTTTAATATAGGCCTAATTTAAATAAAAATATAAATAGGTCTAATTCAATTATTACAATACTCAATGTACACCTAAAACTTATTTGAATGAACGATCACTTCATAGCAGCTCAATTTTCTCAACCAATTCTGTTAAACCAAATTTGTTATACACATTCTCACAATTATGTGAGCAAGGGTCTTGTGTTAATAATTCTGTTTAATAAAGTGTTGAAATCGTAAAAAACAACAACAACTAGCCTATAAAAAATGACTAGCATCATAAAATGATCCATACACACTCTGTTCGTGCAAAAACCTCCATACCGTCGACAGTGGGAGGAGCTATTTACTCCGTGGAGATTTTATTATAAAGATCATCTTATATTTTTTTGTTTTGATTGACACAATCAAGACACAATAATTCAAAGGGGTTTTCAAAGTAACTTCATTTCAGACCAAATTAAAGAAACCATTTCTTAATTAACCTAAAATAGACAACAGGAGAAAGAATGTCGACAGGAGAAAGAAAATCAGCACGCTGATGTCTCAACTTCTGCTACTGTAGGCTTATAGTTTATCAAATATCCTCTGCTCTGTATGAACAAGCTGATGCAGCAGAGGGGTGTGGTTAAATCTTTCTTTCATAAAACATAGCTACATTCTCCTGTTGTTTAGTTATAAGGGAAACTATTAATCTATAAACCCATCGTGTGATACATTAATTCATTTTCTTTTCGGCTTAGTCTTAGTCTTGATTAATCCGGGGTTATGTACTTATCCAGCTCATGTTTTACGCAGCGGATGCCCTTCCAGCTGCAACCCATCACTGGGAAACATCCATACACACTCACGGACAATTTAGTTTACCCAATTCACCTGTACCCCATGTCTTTGAAATTGTGGGATTCCAAAGCACCCGGAGAAAACCCACGCAAACACGGGGAGAACATACAAACTCCACAGGCTCGAACCAGCGACCTTCTTGCTGTGAGGCGATTGTGCCATCGTGCTGCGCCACCGTGCTGCCCTCGTGTGAAACACATTTTCATTATCAGTGATTCGTTTCAGTGATTCAGTGTGAGTCGTTTCGGTCCTTAATTCTGATTGGTCAGAAGTTGAACTGATACGCTTTACCTAAAGGGATAGTTCACCCAGAAATTAAAATTCTGCCATTGTTGTCACACCCCAACCACAAACCATAAACCTGTTTGATTGATTTTTTTAAACTGAAGTGAATATTTTCTGCTTGGCCCATTTCCCAAACATTTTGGGTGTGAGGATGAGTAAACCATTAGGCAAATTTTTAATTATTTATTTATTGCCAGTTGCTTGTAATGCAGTAAAATCAGACACTGTTAATCCAAAATAGATTTAGGTAAACAGACAGAACACAATACATATTATTAATTAGGCTACACAATCCATTTACATCATCACAGTCCATTAAAACTGTTTGATTTCTATGTGAGATCTAGAAAGATGGAGTTCATTAATTATGAATTCTTAACTTCATCAATGAAATCTGACCATTCCAGGTCTTGGATCTTCCTAATGAGGCCTTGACTGATGCGGAAGGTGGAGTTTTTATCAAAGCCCTCGTCATCACCAAAATGATGCGTCACATAAACCCTGTTAAAAATCTTGCGATTCTTGTCTGAACTGACTGAAACGACGATGCGGTCTGCGTTGCTTTCTTGTAGATGTTCGTTGCTTTCATAATACCGAGTGACTCGATCAGGCAGGTCGTGTGTATGCGCCAGGTTTCCCACTTCATAGTACGGCAGGTCGGTGTGAGGGAGAAGCTCTTCTGCATTATGGAAACGATGGAAACCAAACTTTCCTTTTTTCGGATTATATCGTGCAATCATATCGCCGTCGTCATCAATTTCAACGCATTCATCAGCAAACCACCAGAGCAAACTGAGGCCGTGTCTGGGATACGGCTGACCAAACCCGGTCTCACTGAGGTGCACCAGTTCGTTCAGTGTGCGCAGTTTGACCATTCTGTGTCCTGAAAAATACAAGTAGTTTAGAAAATAGAGTGGAAAAAACTGCATTATTATATTGCAGCGTAGATTTTGTCATGCAAATATGAATATTCAATATTTCTCAAAAATAGCATGTTACAAGAATTCGTGACGTAAACTATTATATTTGGCTATTTAAATTTAATTTATATATTATTCAAGTATAATATAAACTTGTTAAAATGTATTCATAAAAAATAATTTGAATATAATAAAAAATGATATACAGCTGTGGGGGAAAATTAAGAAATTGATTGTTTTCTGGATTTGTCATTAAACATAAACTTATGCGCCCTCTTTGAAATTGATATTTTTCCAAAATTTCCCAAGTGATGTGTAAGATGTGTCTTTGAGCAAGGACATTTTTCTAAATATTTTCTATTATATTTTTCTGCTGGAGAAAGCCTTATTCTTCTCTTTTGGCTGGATATATATATATATATATGTATGTATTAACATTCTGAAAAATGTAAAAAATGCTAAGGTCAACATTATGAGTCCCTTTAAGATTTTTTTTGTTTTTTCTGATTGTCTATAAACAAACCTCTGTTGGTCATTGACTTGTTTAACTCAACTTGCCTAATTAACATGTAGTTAGGCCTTTAAATCGCACTTTAAGCTGAAATAGTATCTTGCAAAATTACTAGTAAATTATTATGTATTGTCATCATGACAAATTAACCCATTAAAGGAATCATGACCATTAAAGGAAATAGTTAAATATGTAAAAATGTATTTAAAAAGCTCTATTAGCCTAAGCAGCACTTGGGAAATACTTATTAATTCTTAAATAAAATAATTCAAATTGCACAGGACGTTATCTAATTCTGTCTTCTACTGTATGTGTTAGGAGCAAAACGTTAATTGTGTAAAATAATGATGACTTGAACATTTCAAGGCCTCACGGTGGCGCAGTGGATAGCACGTTCGCCTCACAGCAAGAAGGTTGCTGGTTCGAGCCTCGGCTGGGTCAGTTGGCGTTTCTGTGTGGAGTTTGCATGTTCTCCCCGTGTTGGCGTGGGTTTCCTCCGGGTGCTCCGGTTTCCCCCACGGTATAGGTAATTTTAGTAAGCTAAATTGTCCGTAGTGTATGAGTGTCAATGGGTGTGTATGGATGTTTCCCAGAGATGGGTTGCAGCTGGAAGGGCATCCGCTGTGTAAAACATATGCTGGATAAGTTGGCGGTTCATTCTGCTGTGGCGACCCCAGATTAATAAAGGGACTAAGCCGAAATGAAAATGAATGAATGAATGAATATTATCATATACAGCATTTATGTGCAGAAATTGACGGTAGGCCAGTATAAAATATTCCATGTTTTCAGACCTGAAATATTGGGGGAAAACACACTTAAGTATTTTTTAAATAAGTTTCAATCTAATGTATTATTATTATTATATTATAAGTTATAAATTACAAAATGAAATAAATTCATTCATTTTGGCTTAGTCCCTTTATTAATCTGGGGTCGCCACAGCGGAATGAACCGCCAACTTATCCAGCATATGTTTTACGTAGCGGATGCCCTTCCACCTGCAACCCATCTCTGGGAAACATCCATACACACCCATTCACATTCATACACTACGGACAATTTAGCTTACCCAATTCACCTATACCACGTCTTTGGACTTGTGGGGGAAACCGGAGCACCCGGAGGAAACCCACGCCAACACGGGGAGAACATGCAAACTCCACACGCCAACTGACCCAGCCGAGGCTCGAACCAGCGACCTTCTTGCTGTGAGGCGAACGTGCTATCCACTGCGCTACCGTGAGGCCATGAAATAAATTATAAAGTGAAATTAAAAGTGCACCAAACAGAGTCTGAGAGTGAGCTGTAGTGAATTTTTCCTTGGGGATTTTACTAACTAACTAACTAACTAACTAACTAATTAATAAAACAAAATAGTAAAGGGAGAAAATATCTCTTTATAGGCTGTATAACCAAACAGGAGAGGCTAATCTCATCTTCTAAACATATATCATTTATTTAGTCTAGTATATTTTACTGTACTAACTA
>CAIGQW010053927.1:2214292-2229830 GCA_903798125.1 Danio choprae | reverse complement strand
GTTGCTGGGACTTTTATTTCAGTATGTTGAAACAGAAACTGAAACTGCACCCAAAGAAATAGCAATGATATGATGGATGTTAAACTAAATTGGCCGTAGTGTATGAGTGTGTGTGAATGTGAGTGTTTTGGATGTTTCCCAGTACTGTGTTGTGCCTGGAAGGTCATCCGCTCCGTAAAACATATGCTGGAATAGTTGGCGGTTCATTCCGCTGTGGTGACCCCTGATGAATAAGGGACTAAACCGAAGGAAAATGAATGAATGATGGATATTATAGTATTGTAAATGACAGAGTTACCATTAGGCTACTGTGCTTTGCATGCGTGTTGTATGTTGACTGTTCTCTGTTCCCTTTTTCTTCTTTTTTTGTGATAATTAAGCAGCTACATATTTGCAAATTGGTTGGATTAAATGTATCCTGTATACTTAATTATGCACTGCATCTTTGATCCCCTTATAATAAATGAATTAATCAATTATAAGAAATCGAATTAGACTAAACTATATAGGAAATTTGACAAACCAAAAATCCAATTTGATTATCTTTATTTTCTTCACAAATATCCTAGGCCACGCAAATACTATTTACATAGCCTAGCCCTAAACATTGTAAAGCATTACAGGTCTTTACCATTATGTCACGTATAACAATACAAATCTAGTAAAACCAGTTGTCCTACAGGTTGTGTTTCTGAAGCTCATACACAAGATCATGTTTGAGGAAAGAAAAAGTGGGCTTGTTCATATGGATAATGTTTTTATTCCATTGCTTCAACCAGCTGAAATGTGCCATCCACCTGAGTGTCGGGTAAACAGTCACGTTAGTTGAGTAAAACGTTTTATGACAACGATTTTTACCTGCGTT
The DNA here is from genome assembly GCA_903798125.1 of Danio choprae. Classification (NCBI taxonomy): domain Eukaryota; kingdom Metazoa; phylum Chordata; class Actinopteri; order Cypriniformes; family Danionidae; genus Danio; species Danio choprae. Next base: position 2,228,965 of record CAIGQW010053927.1, on the reverse strand, counting down.
TAGCCAAGAGTCAACACTTAAGCAGGCTGTCCATGACTCCTGTCAGACACACAGAAGTTTATTGAAGCTCAGAAGAACTCAATAAAAATGAGCAAAACATCCAAACTAATAAGCTGAAAAGCAAACCAAGCTGCAAGTTACAATCCACATTAATACGGGATATAATAACTAGCAAAACATCTATATGAACTAGCAGCCACTGAATAAAATGAAGAACAACGTGAATATAATGAGATTGATGATCCAGTGGGACTGAAAATCATTGTAGCTGAAAAACAAATAAATAAAAGCCATTGAAATTGGATATTGTAGTCCTACTGGCAATAAATTATCAGTAGCCTACATTGTACATACATAAAACACACAGTTTGCATTTATATAATAAAAAAAAAATCTACAATCTGTCAATCAATCAATCAAACAATAAACACCATTCATTCTTCTCCTTCGGCTTAGTCCCTTATTTATCAGGGTTCGCCACAGCGGAATGAACTGCCAACTATGTTTTACGCAGTGGATGCCCTTTCAGCCGCAACCTATTACTAGGAAACACCCATACACTCTCATTCACACACAGACACACACAGACACACACACACACACACACACACACACACACACACACACCCACACTATGGGGTAAACCAGAGCACCTGGAGGAAACCCACGCCAACACGGGGAGAACATGCAAACTCCACACAGAAATGCCAACTGACCCAGCCGGTACTTTACCAGCGACCTTCTTGCTGTGTGGCGACAGTGCTAACCACTGAGCCACCGTGCCGCCACAATAAATGCCATATATTACATTAAGACCATTTGTTAATCAATGTTCATTTCAACAGAAAATAGGTATCCATAGTGGGTGGCACTCATTTCTGCTCCATTCAGAAACTAACCAACCCTGGATCATCATTTGTCTTCGTCAACAAAGGAAGATCATAAAAACGTGCCAAGGTCTTTAAAGCACAAATGAAATCACAACTAACCATACTGATTTTGTTAGCTCACATTGCTAGTTTTGTGGTGAAAAATTAATCTAATGTCGTAAAAAAAAAATTGTTTGCTCTTGTAATCTAAAATTAAAATCTGAAAATGCACTTCCTGTTTGTTTTCAGTTAAATTCTCAGATGACGTCTGTCTGAGGTATTGGGCGTGGCTAACATACTTAACCACGCCTCTCCAGCTGTCAGTTTTGACGACAAACAGAAACGGTGAGCAGTAGGTGTCTGTTAGGTTGTAATAACTCTCCTCAAACCCTTTTCCTGATCTTTCTGAATGAAATGCCTACTTTACTACATCCAATCAGCTCGTAGTAGAAAAAACAAGCCACGCCCACTGTTTTATCATTTAATATTCAGTTTCTCTAGGAACTGCTTCACAATATATATATATATATATAAAATGGTCACAGCTTCCAGTTTATGTGGACTTTAACTAGATCAAATTTGTAAGATTTGATGATACATCATGTTACTGAATTAGCGAAAGGAACTTTAACAATAAGTTACACACGTTAATCTAAAGCAAAAACATATTAAATGTGTCTGTCTGTTGCTTTATTGCTAAATAGAAACAAACCGTGAGGAAATAGAAACACATTCAAGAGCAGGTGGAGCAGTTAATGTCATAATGTCTCAAATTCAGACACTATTATGTTATTTTCTTTATTACATATCAATCACAACATTTATCAACATGAGTTTGGAGTTTTAGTCCATAATACATTGAACAAAATTGTATAGTGCTTTTATTTTTATTATAGTCTCAAAGGTTTATCTCTTACCTTCCCCGTCTTAAGCAGTAAAAGCATCTATTGATAAACATTAACATCTTATATTAGATACATGCAGTAATACTCATTCATAGATTATAATAAATACAGTACAGTTAATCATTGACAAACCCTTTTATCCAGATAAGCCCAACTAAAGCAACCCAGCACACACACAACGTCATAGGACGTTAATATTAGGTTAGATTTAGGTCGCCAGCATCTAAGGACAGTGTTATTTTGATGTCCAATATTGACGTGAAATGATGTTGATATTTGGTTGATTTTAGGTTGTGTTGGAAAGTGACCAAAATCCAACATCGAGCCAACATCTTAAACCAAAGTCAAATACTGACATTTATTCATCAGTATTGGCAAACAAAATCCAACATCTGATAGAAGTCATATTGGTAACATCCACACAACGTCAAGCTGGAACATCATTAGACGTTGATATTTGGTTGTTTTTAGGTTGCCTTGGAAAGTAACACGAACATTGCCTGGACATTGACACGGGCCTGACATTGGGTTCTGACGTCAACCCGATTTTCATTTCCAAACAAAATGCAACGTCCCACGACGTTGGGCTACAATGTCAATCTGACATCATGCTGATGTCCTGTGCCTGCTGGGAAGTTACAATAAACATCCCAAAATGAAAAGAAGAAACAAATAAAGCTAAAAAGAAAAACAGAATTAAAAAGAAAAGAAAATTCAAGAAATTAAAGCAAAATTTTCATAATAAAAACAAGATTAAAAAAAACAGCAAAGATGGCCAAGAAGGCAATACAAAGGAGCATTTCAGCTTCAGAATGAAACGCAACTAGCGTGAAAATGACAACATCATGAAAAGGAGGAAGCTAACTGTAAAACTGAACAATACACACAACAGCATTTTTTTGCAACATCTTGCACAAAAATCAGTAATAGGGTGAGGTTCACCCTCCTCTGACTGAACTGGAGAAGGAAACTGACTGCATTGACGATAAAAATGAACTTCCATAGTAATTTTGAGGAATTCTTCCAGGCTTAGCCTTTGAATGTCCTTCATGAGATCAGTGCTAATGTGATAGGTGCGATTCTGATCAAAGTTTGACAGATCTGAGTGCCGTGTCACATAAATTCTTGCAAATCTAGCTTGATTGAACCGATATTTTAATGAGACAATGATGCGGTCAGTGTTGCTGTCATCTAAAGATCCTGTGAAATCTTCAGTGAGATATTCAGGCAGTGAGTCTGTGTAGTGCAGGTTGCCCACCTCATAGTATGGTAGACTAATGACAGGAAGAAGTCCGTCCCAGTTTTGGAAATGATGAAAGCCAAAATCTCCATTTTTAGGATTGCACAGTGCAGTCATACGCTGGTTAGAGTCAATCTGAACACATTCCTGAGCAAACCACCACAGCAGCTTCAGTCCGTGTCTGGGATATGGCTGACCAAACCTGGAGTCTTTCAGATCGGATAAATTATACAGTGATCTCACCATTTTCACGACAGTTCTGTTGAAAAAACATGTAGAGAATAGGAGGTCAGTGCATATGCACTGCAAAGAAATGCAGATGTTTTATAATAAAACTACAATTGGAGACAAACTACACTGTAAAGTCCAACTTGAAAAAAGCTGAAATTACATTTTATATTAGGTACATTTTTGTTGGTTTGACAAAAATCTGTAAAAATATCTGTACAACTACATTTAACATGTTTACTGAACCTAAATCAAAATTTTCTTCATTAAGTTTTGTGAGCAAAACTTTGCAAGTTCACCCAAAAAAGCTTCTGCCAACTTGTTACTTTGAGTTGAGTTCATCTCAGAGCTCCTCACTTGAAAAAATAAATGTTGCAGTATTTCTAACCCTAACAACAACGACAAAAATAATAGTAACACCAATATTACCAATAATGTCATTATTATTAACAACAACAACAACAACAACAAAATAATACTGCAATAATGCTAACAGAATTTGGGGGGGATGCAGAAAGACTTTTAATGTGAATTTACGTCTCACATTTACCTAGTTCGCTCTACAAAAAGAAAAACATTTTCCTAACAAAATTCATTCATTTATTTTCATTTCGGCTTAGTCCCTTCACTAATCTGGGGTCACCACAGTGGAATGAACCGCCAACTTATCCAGCATATGTTTTACGCAGCGGATGCCCTTCCAGCTGCAACCCATCACTGAGAAACATCCATACTCATACACTACGGACAATTTAGCTTATCCAATTCACCTATACAGCATGTCTTTGGACTTGTGGGGGAAACCGGAGCACCCGGAGGAAACCCACGCCAACACGGGGAGAACATGCAAACTCCACACAGAAACGCCAACTGACCCAGCCGAGGCTTGAACCAGCGACCTTCTTGCTGTGAGGCGTGAGCGCTATATACTGCGCCACCGTGCTGCCCACAAAGTAATATATAAAAAGTAATATCTTCCAATTAATTTGTATAACAAAATCTAAACAAGGCAGCACGGTGGCGAATAATTTAAGCCATTTTTATCATTTTAATCATGGTGACTATTGGACTTGACTCTTTTATTTGTTAGTTTTTTTTGCATATTTTTGCATAAATATATAATCGATGGGAAAAAAACTACGATGGCAAAACAAAGTTCAGCTTCCCTAAAAGTTTGAGGATCATTTTAATCAGAATGAATGACTAAATCATGCGTGTCAATGAAAAAGAGCCGGGTTATTAAGAAATATTGATGTCAACCAAACAATAGTTTAAACTTCCGTTGTCCCCTTGAAATAGCTTCGTTAATTTGTTGCAAATATGCATAATTGAAGAGTTCAGAGGCAAAAACCTCTAAACGCCGTCTGTAATTGTCTCCTAAAATGAGCACTTTTCTGAGCCTCCTATGTTCATGTTCAGTTATTTCACTTTCAAGGCAATGAAAATAACTTTATTGTCACTTTAAAAGCAAAATTGGCCTCACAGTGGCGCAGTGGGTAGCACGTTCGCCTCACAGCAAGAAGGTCGCTGATCGCTGGTTCGAGCCTCGGCTGGGTCAGTTGGCATTTCTGTGTGGAGTTTGCATGTTCTCCCTGTGTTGGCGTGGGTTTCCTCCGGGTGCTCCGGTTTCCCCCACAAGTCCAAAGACATGCGGTATAGGTGGATTGGGTAAGCTAAATTGTCCGTAGTGCATGAGTGTGAATGGGTGTGTATGGATGTTTCCCAGAGATGGGTTGCAGCTGGAAGGGCATCCGCTGCGTAAAACATATGCTGGATAAGTTGGCGGTTCACTCTGCTGTGTCGACCCCAGATTAATAAAGGGATTTCTCAGATTTCTAAAATAAATGCTCATTTTAGAAGAAAATATCCAACGGCATTTAAAGGTGTTTGCATCTAAACTCTTCAATTATTTGATGAAATACAGGATGCTACATTTCTTTCATTAAAGGCGAGTGAAAAGAAAGTCAGAGTAGTTATAGTGTTATAGTTCTGTTTCTCAAACACCAAATGTCCCTATAGCCGTGTGGAGGAAAAGCATGTTATTAAGCATTATAAGCTCACTCTGTGATTAGTAAACACACAATAGCTGATTTGTACCTGACAGATGAAGAGCGCTCCTCCAAGGGTTTCTGCAGCGATGAACTGTAGAGAACTGAGCTCACCGTCCCACTGGGCAACAGTATTTGCTCAACTATCTTTTTACAACACACCCACTTCAGAAATAGCCTGGATGCATGGCTGGGAAATAGAAACTTAAGCAGTTTGGAGGGGAGGAGATTTCTAGGAAGCTATCTGGTCGTTTCAATGCCTTTATGAATATGAAAAAAACGACAAATGTCTCTATCAGAATCAGAACCGGGTTTATTGCCAAGTGTGCTTTACACACACACAAGGAGTTCGTTTAGGCTACAGAAGCTTCCAGTGCACATAAAGTGACAACACGAAATAAATAGGAATAAGACGACACACATTAAACAGAGATGCACTCAGTCAGAAAGCTCTGGATGATGAATTGTATGTACAGATTTGTTATAATCATACAAGTTATAAGGTGCTGTGTACAAGTGCATAGAGAAAGTATCGCATTGTATATTGTTATAAGGTGCTGTGTACGAGTGCGTATGAGAAAGTATTGCATTGTATATTGTTATAAGGTGCTGTGTACGAGTGTGTAGAGAAAGTATTGCATTGTATATTGTTATAAGGTGCTGTGTACGAGTGTGTAGAGAAAGTATTGCATTGTATATTGTTATAAGGTGCTGTGTACGAGTGTGTAGAGAAAGTATCGCACTGTATATTGTTATAAGGTGCTGTGTACGAGTGCGTAGAGAAAGTATCGCATTGTATATTGTTATAAGGTGCTGTGTACGAGTGCGTAGAGAAAGTATGGCACGATTATTGCACAGTAGGGGAATATTGAACTGTTCATGAGGTAGATGGCCTGAGGAAAGAAACTTTTCCTGTGTCTGGCTGTTTTTATGCTTGGTGCTCTGTACCGCCGACCAGACGGTAACAGTTCAAACAGGAAGTGCGCTGTAAAAAAAACCTCACGTAGTGCCTTCATTAATTTTAGATTTTTTGCTTGTACACCACTTACGCTTATGTTTGTTCATTGCAGAAGGCATTATGTGTCAATTACAATACAATACATTACAATATGTGTCAATGACTTTTCTCACTGTCAAGAGGTTTGCAAGTCCTTTCAGAAGTACTGGGAATAGCATTCTGTATGATGCACAAGCTTTGTTCTTTTACAGTTATGTCTTTGTTGATTTTATATACAGCAACTAATCCATATTTTTATTAAGTCGAATACAATGTAAACACTTCAATGAATTAAACTCTGACATCATTAGAGATAAAGGATTCAAACCCACACTAAAAATGTCTAAATAGTATTCTGTATGATGCACAAGCTTTGTTTTGTACAGTTATGTCTAGCTCACCTTCGGAGAGAGTGTTTAGTATTGGGGGAAATGTGGTGACGTCACCATTCATGCTTAAAACCAGAAATGGTGGACACACTTTTAAGAGAGCAATCTGTTTATTTAGTTTTGATTTACAATAGTTTTCATTTATTGTTATGACTGGAATTGAGGTTAGTTAATCTTTCTTTTTTTTCATGTTGTCTGTTTTGAAGACAATTGATTACAGTTTTGTTTATCAAGCAGTTAGCACTACTGTGTACAGTATGTTATTAACTAGAGTTGAGGTTAGTTCATTTTAATTTTATGTTGTCTGTTTTAAAGACAATTTTACTACAGTTTTGTTTATTAGACTTAATATACTATGTTATTTCAGGCCTCACGGTGGCGCAGTGGGTAGCACGTTCGCCTCACAGCAAGAAGGTCGCTGGTTTGAACCTCGGTTGGGTCAGTTGGCGTTTCTGTGTGGAGTTTGCATGTTCTCCCCGTGTTTGCGTGGGTTTCCTCCGGGTGCTCCGGTTTCCCCCACAATTCCAAAGACATGCGGTACAGGTGAATTGGGTAAGCTGAATTGTCCGTAGAGTGTGTGTGGATGTGTTTCCCAGTGATGGGTTGCAGCTGGAAGGGCATCCGCTGCGCAAAACATATGCTGGATAAGTTGGCGGTTCATTCCGCTGTGGCGACCCCAGATTAATAAAGGGACTAAGGCGAAATGAAAAAGAATGAATGAATGAATACTGTTATTCCATTGTGAAATGTTTTGTTATGCACTTCTTGTGCACTGAATGCATTTACAATGTATGTATGTAGCTTGTTTGTAAAAGCAAAAACAGTTGCCAAAAATCGCAATTAAAATCGCAATCGCAATATTCCTTCAAAAAAAAAAAAAAAAAAAATAAAAAATCGCAATATGATTATTTTGTCCATATTGCACAACCCTACTGGGAACCAGTAAGTCATAGATGGGCTGATTGTGGACGTTGTTATAACCATGGGAATTCAGAGACCAACAATTTGACTAAAAGGTAAATTTTTTTCATTTAAACATACACTACCGGTCAAAAGTTTAGGGTCGGTAGGATATTTACATGTTTTAAAATAAGCTTCTCCTGCTTACCGAGGCTGTATTTATTTAATCAAAAATACAGTACAAATTGTAATGTAATGTGGTTTCTGTGTGGAGTTTGCATGTTCTCCCTGTGTTCGCGTGGGTTTCCTCCAGGTGCTCCGGTTTCCCCCACAAGTAAAAAGACATGCGGTACAGGAGAATTGGGTAAGCTAAATTGTCCGTAGTGTATGTGTGTGAATGAGTGTGTGTGGATGTTTCCCCGAGATGGGTTGCAGCTGGAAGGGCATCCGCTGTGTAAAACATGCTGGATAAGTTGGCGGTTCATTCCACTGTGGCGACCCCGGATTAATAAAGGGACTAAGCCAAAAAGAAAATGTATGAATGAATGAATAAATATTAGTGAAATACTTTATTTTGTTTATTTTTTTTTATCTTTTCTGAAATTCCTATTAAACAAAAGTACATTTACATATTTAAGTGGTTTATATAAATAATTATCAGAAAATTTTAAAGAAAATGAATAAATGAATGAATGGTTCCAGCTGATAGAAAGGCAACAGTAACTCAAATAACCACTCGTTACAACCGAGGTCTGCAGAAGAGCATCTCAAAACGCATAACACATCCAACCTTGAGGCGGATAGGCTACAGCAGCAGAAGAACACACCGGGCGATACTCCTGTCAGCTAAGAACAGGAAACTGAGGCTACAATCCGCACAGGCTGACCAAAATTGAACAATAGAAGATTAGAAAAACGTTGCCTGGTCTGATGAGTCTCGATTTCTGCTGTGACATTCGGATGGTAGGGTCAGAATTTGGCATCAACAACATCAAAGCATGGATCCATCCTGCCTTGTATCAACAGTTCAGTTGGTGGTGGTGGTGTAATGGTGTGGGGGATATTTTCTTGGCACACTTTAGGCCCATTAGTACCAATTGAGCATCATGTCAACGCCACAGCCTACCTGAGTATTGTTGCTGACCATGTCCATCTCTTTATGACCACAGTATACCCATCTTCTGATAGCTACTTCCAGCAGGATAACACGCCATGTCATAAAGAGCGAATCATCTCAGACTGGTTTCTTGAACATGACAATAAGTTCACTGTACTCAAATGGCCTCCACAGTCACCAGATCTCAATCCAATAGTGCACCTTTGGGATGTGGTGGAAGGGGAGATTCGCATAATGGATGTGCAGCCGACAAATCTGCAGCAACTGCGTGATGCTATCATGTCAATATGGACCAAAATCTCTGAGGGATATTTCCAGTACCTTGTTGAATCTATGCCACGAAGGATTAAGGCAGTTCCGAAGGCAAAAGTGGTCCAACCCGGTACTAGTAAGGTGTACCTAATAAAGTGGCCGGTAAAGGTATGACCTATATTCACTGAGAAATGGATAAAAATATTAATTCTCAAAACGGGGTGTACTCATTTAAGTTAAGCGCATTAACTACACAATGCACGCTCTCTCAGGATGATAAACTGGTGAATATCTATCAATATTTTAGCCAACAAAATGCTATAGGACAACTAGAAAGAAAATAGGAGGAAAAGAAAGACAGAAAGACAAAAATCTTTCGGTAAAAATCCAAGCAAAAGAAAGAAAAACTAAACTTATCCGCCTGCTGCATTCTCATTCACCAATTCTCTATATTAACTACATTTAAATTAAACTACATTTAAATAACTACACAATGCATGCTCTCTCTCTCTCTCTCTCTCTCTCTCTCTCTCTCAGGATGATAAACTGGAGACTATCAAGCAATATTTTAGCCACCACAATGCTGTAGAGCAGGAAGGAAACAAGACAAAAGTGTTCCCGTAAAAATGCAAGCAGCAAAAGAAAGAAAAACTAAACTTCTCATTCAGTCTCAGAAATGACTCGAGTGTAACGGTGTAAAACAATCAAACAGACTTGACATGTTGTGCGTTTGATCAGATCCTTTTCAAACCAGCTTTTATTATTATCATCATCATCATCATCAGTCAAGAGCGTTTCTGTGCCGTGACACAATGATCAGAGGCCAAGAGAGGGACAACGTGAAGAGAAGAAACAAAAAAACAAACAAAAAGAATCAACCAACAGGACAAATAAAAAGAGACTCAAACAGACTCTGCAGTTATTATTCACTGCCGCTTTAACGGAATCAGAGGGCGACGGGATAGATATACATATATAAAATGTCTATTAGTCTGGATCCATTGGAAAACAATAAGCAAATGCTTTTGATATGGGGGGAAACACAAAAGCATTGTCAAATCCCATATCAAACAAAGCAGAAAGAAGATAAAAGTCAAAAGAATTATGTTGAACCCTCAAACTACATCAAAATTACCATCATAATTATAACTCTAGCTGTCAGTGTCAGCATTAGAAGAATTGGTATTAATAGTATGAATATTCGACTTCATTATTTGATATATATATGTATATATATATATACACACACACACAAATATTTGCAATGTTTTTGCAAATTGCTGTATTCTCGTCTTTTTTCCCCCACGCATGTGTTTTAAGTACACTTGAAAATAAAATGCAATATTTCATTTTTTGTTTCACTGGAATATACAACAAACCCCAAATACGTCACGCATGATCACACACATACTCCCTTGACCTCAAGTGTCCACTTGAACACACACACACGCACGCACGCACGCACGCACGCACGCGCACACACACACACACGCTTACACACACGAGTGCCTCAGTTTGTGGATATTTTTCCTCTGCTTTCCACATGATCATAATGCATCTCCAAAAAGCGGTCACGCAACTTTACTTAAAAATAAAAAATAAAAAAAACAAGTAAACCCAACACCTTAACATTATTAAGTAAATGAACTATGTGCATAATTATAAAAATGAAGCTGTCAACTTAATAATTAAGGGAAACCCCAATAAACAGGTTGTTTGCATTAGCAACTCGGTTTAAACTGCTACATTGATGCTTTTATTTTAAAAAGCATGAAAATCCCTTGTGAGCATCAACTCATATGCTGTTCTGGCGGTTATAAACACTCGCTCGAAACATTCGCTAGTCATTTTATGCATAATTTCAGCAGCTGTTATTAAGAAATCTGAATGACGATCCTCAGAACTGAGAGGACTATGCAGATGTGATGGGATTTAAAGGAATAGTTCATGCAAATATTAAAGTAACGCCATTATTTATTTGTCCTCGGAGTGGTTGAACCCAAACTTTGTTGAAAAGCTCCAAAAAGGACCCAAAATAACGACTTATTTGTAAGTGTGTGTTATATTTGATGTAACATGATGGAATACATGAGAAATACACTGACGTTTATGTTAGTGTTCATTGATGATCTTATAAGCCAATTGTTTGAATAATGGTGTGATTCAAGAGTATCTGGCTCTAAGAAAACACCACTGGATGTCGTGACTGGTGCGACTATGCATTATATTTCAAGTATTTCAAGTAATACATTGGCTTGAAGGGATAGTTTACCTAAAAATGAAAATGACAAGAGGTTAATGTCATAATTTCCTCATCCTCCACTTGATCCAAACCTGTTCGAGTTTTTTTCTTCTGTTGAACAAAGGAAGTTAATGTTTGTTCCTACTATAAATGTGAATGGCTGCTTTTCCCAACATTTTTCTGAATATCTTGTCTTGTGTTCAACAGAAGACGTATGTAAAGGTTTAGAACCACTTGAGTGTAAGTAAATGGAGAGTAAAGTTTCATTTTTGGGTGAACTGCCCCTTTAAGTGATACAATAGCCTAGTGTGAGGATAAAAAGTCCGACATTTGTGGATCTTTGGATTAATGGACTTGCAGATGCAGAATTGGGAGTTTACAGATTTTCAGTTATGAACTTGCAATCCTGTAGTAAAGTTAGAAATGTAAGAAAGTCTATAAACGTGCAAGAAAACCTGCAATTATGTGAAAAAAAGGTCAGAATGTGAGATGCAAATGCTGCATTCTGAGAAAAAGGACAGAAGTCTGAGGAAAAAAGCCAAACTCTGAGGGAAAAAAGCATATTCTGAGTCTGAGAAAGCATATTATCCTCATAATTGACAAAAAGTCACAATTCGACAAAGAAAAAGAGAGAAAAAAAAGTCAGAATTGTGAGGAAAAAGGTCAGAATTTTAAGAAAAATTCTGAAAAATACAGTATATTTTGGTAAAGTATATCTTCACAATTGACAAGTCACAATTGTGACTAAGACAAAAAAAAAAGTCAGAAATATGAACTCACAATTCAGAGTTAAAACGTCAGTACTGTGAGATGCACATGCCAAACTGAGAGGAATTAAAAGCTGAATTGTGATAAACAGTCACTGTTGAAGGCCAATAAAGTCGCAAAGACAATAAATATAGTCGCAACCCTGAGGAAAAAGTAAAAACTGCAGGATGCAACAGCAGAATTCTGACAAAAAGCCAAAAGTGCCATTTCATTGATATCTTGCATTTATTTCTTCTGAGAAACTTCTCAAAACTTCTCATTGAGACCAAAAAGGACGCCAATTTGAACAAGTGTAGAATTCCTCACACAAACCTATTATGTATATTCAGAAGACTTGAAATTTAGTGCCACAAATCACACACCAATTTCATGCCACTTTTTTTTCCATGTGTTTTTAGTGCTTGACAACACTGAGACCAAAACATATTCAAGTTTCTTTCTTCTGTTGAACGGTAAAGAAAGTTGAAAAATGTTTGGGGAAAAAAAAGTCATGTTTGTTCCTACTATAGATGTGAATGGCTGCTTTTTTCAGAGTATCTTGTTTTGTGTTCAACAGAAAAAAAATGTGTACAAGTTTAGAACCGCTTGAGTGTGAGTAAACGGAGTAACGTTTCATTTTTGGGTGAACTGCTAGTAATACAATAGCCTAGTGTGAGGATAAAAAAACTAAAATCTGTGGATCTTTAGATTAATGGACTTGCAATCTCAGAATTGTGAATTTACAGATTTTCAGTTATGAACTTGCAATGCTGTAGTAAAGTTAGAAATGCAAGAAAGTCCATAAATCTGCAATTCTGAGGGGAAAAAAGGTCAGAACTGGAGATGCAAATGCTGCATTCTGAGAAAAAGGACAGAAGTCTGAGGAAAAAAGCCAAACTCTGAAGAAAATAAGTATATTCTGAGTCTGAGAAAGCATATTATCCTCATAATTGACAAAAAGTCACAATTCGACAAAGAAAAAGAGAGAGAAAAAAAAAAGTGTCAGAATTGTGAGATACAAATGCAGATTTCTGAGAAATAAAGTATATTTTGGGAAAGTATATCTTCACAATTGACAAAACTTCTTCACAATTCTGACTAAGAAAAAAAAGTCAGAAATGTGAACTCGCAATACAGAGTTAAAACGTCAGAATTGTGAGATGCACATGCCAAACTCTTGCAGCCACTGTTGAAGGCCAATAAACTCGCAAAGACAAAAAAATACAGTCGCAACCCTGAGGAAAAAGTCAGAATTGCAAGACGCAATGGCAGAATTCTGACAAAAAGCCAGCGCCATTGACAAAAAAGCCAGTGAAAAGTGTCATTTCATTTATCTTGCATTCATTTCTTGTGAGAAAAAAAAAGCCTCAAAACTTATCGAGACCAAAAAGGATGCTAATTTGAGCAAGTGTGGAAATAAAAAGGATGCCAATTATAACAAGTGTAGAATTCCTCACGCAAAACTATTACGTATATTTAAAAGACTTGAAAATTAGCGAATCACATACAAATCACACACACCAATTTCATGCCACTTTTTTTCATGTGTTTTTAGCGCTTGACAACACTTGGGTCCAAAACAGTTGCATATCTCACCAAAAAAAATCAAGTGGCAAGTAACCCATGATATCTTAAATATATTTACGCAAATTCACACACTTTCCTTGGGCCTCCTCCCTTCTTTTATCTCTCATCCAACAAACCGCTATGTTACTATTTGCACTATTCCTTTAAAATCCACAAACCAAGGCCAACTCTGACACTCTCACTGAAAGGAAAGATCACTACAGCGCTTGACTAAACTCACTCGCACATTCACAAACACATACACACACACTTGTACACATGGCTTACAGGGAGACTCCATAGGCGTTATGTATTTTATACAGTAGAAAACGCTTATTTTATGGCCTTACCAAAACCAAACCCTCACTGGAAACCCCTTTGAATGTCAAAAGACCACTTTAGCATGATTTTCAAGTGTTTTGAATTATAGAGACCACCTTAATAGAGTCATTATACAACTTTGTGTCCCTGTAAACCACATAGACACACATATACAAACAAACACGCCTCCATAATCGCCTGCACAATTAAGGTAACGTCCACAGCCTGAGGAAGACATGTGGAGCGGGGAAAGGATATGTTTTCCTAATGCTAGCATCAGCTGAACCGCTAATAATCCAGTGAACACGAGGAAAAGAGAGACGCACAGTGGATTTGGTGGCGTCGGGTGAATTTCAAGGTCCCTTATTGTCCGCTGAGTAGAGCACGGCTGGCGAAAGAGAGGACGTGTATCTTGATATACTACGATACAGAAAAGAGAAGGGTCTTTTGAGTTGTTTTTATTGGGGAAATGGCGAGGTGTGTAGTGGGTCATGTGCGTGATTTTGGGATTAGAAGATATCCGGGCAGGAGTCCCAGTTTCCCTGCTCTTTTGTCTCCCAGTATCCTCCTCTGTAGATGTGCGTGGGCTCTTCGGTCATCGGATCCACACACCGATCAAACCACATCGCCTTATAGCTGTCCTGGTGTCCGCCTGATCAGAAAATAAACACAAAATTCATTTAAATAGTAGGTGCATGAGCCTATTCAGTAGACGTATGCCGATATTCAGTAATTCTATATATCGTGATAATGAATATCGGTAATGTGGACACTTAAAAATACAGTGAATTAACTTATCATTAAAACTTTGGAGTGTATTTTAAGAATGTTCAGATAGCTAGAAGACATAAT
>CAIGQW010053927.1:2183125-2203424 GCA_903798125.1 Danio choprae | reverse complement strand
TGAAAAGGAAACAAAGGATGAGAAGGCAAAGGAGAAGGAGGAAGAGAAGATGGAGAAGATGGAGAAGAAGGATGATAAGGAGAAGAAGGAGTAGAAGATGAAGAATGAGAAAGAGGAGGATAAGGGAAGAAGGATGAGAAGGAGGTGGGGAAGAAGGAGGAAAAGGAGGAGGAGGAGGAGGAGGAAAAGGAGAAAAAGGATGAGAAAAAGTAAAAAAAGGAGGACGAGAAGAAGGAGAAGAAGGAGGAGAAGGAGGATGAGAAAAAGTAAAAGGAGGAGGAGGAGGAGAAGAAGAAGAAATGGAGAAGGAGAAGAAAAATTGAAGGAGAATAATAATAAGAAGAAAGAGTCGGGGAAGATAAAATAAGGAAAAAAAGAAGAAGATGTAGAAGAAGAAAGGAGAAAAGGAAGAAGAAGGAGAAAGAAAAAAGGAGAAGAACAAAGAGAAAGAGAAAAAGAAAATGAAAGAGAAAGAAGGAGAAGAAAAAGAAGAAAGAAGGAGAAAAGGAAGAAAAAAAAGAAAAAAGAAGAAGAGGAGGAGAAAAAGAAGAAGGGATTAGCAGATGGGATTTCAATACACTCTTCCTGTGTCTCAGGATGAAGAGAGAGTGTGGGGCCGCACCTGCTCGCAGAGTGACCTGTACCCGCTCTCTTGCAGGCGGTCCAGCTCAAAGGTCTCTCCCAGCAGCGGGTTGAAGGGTTTGCCGGTGCGGTGAACTGTAGTGGAGTACGAGGACACGGTGAAAGCGGCCACATAACACATCTGCTCCAGAGAGCTCTGGCACTTTGCTCCTCGATCCAGCAGCTCGTAGTACTCCAGATCCTCAGAGAGACGCTGCAGCATAGAGAGCGGCTCGTTGAAGTTCACCTGAGGAAAATACAGAGCATGTCATGAACTGACACACCTTTAACAATGACATTTCGATTCACAGTTTTACTTGATATTCATTCACTTTGATATGTATCAGTAGTTTAAACCCAAGGACAATGTAAAGAAAATCTAAAGAAAAAAATAAGACTTTTTAAAAAAGATTTTACAACAATGTACTACAAAGTTTTCCCTTTATTTTTTTATCTTGCACACACAAACATTTAGCATTTTGGCACACAGCATGGTTGAAATCTCAGTTTATTAGAATCTGCATTGAAAAACAAAAAATCTTTGCATATCAGTCTGTCATTTGCAACTAGTTCTCAAAGGTTTGCATTTTCAGGTCCACAGCTATTGAGGATTTAAACAGCCAAAATGCATGAGATTTCCATTTTATTTATAATATACATACACACATATGTATACATGCATGTATGTTACTACACTGTATATATGAATTATAGATCTAATATATTTACATATAGATCCATTTATATTTATGATATAAAAACATTTTAATTATACTTTTTAATTCATTAATTTTCCTTCGGCTTAGTCCTTTTATTCATCAGGAGTCGCCACAGCGGAATGAACCATCAACTTATCCAGCATATGTTTTACACGGTGGATGCCCTTCCAGCTGCAACCTAGTACTGGTAAGCATCCATACACACTCATACACTATGGCCATTTATTTCATCCAATTCACCTATAGCACGTGTGTTTGGACTTTGGGGGAAACCGGAGCACCCGCAGAAAACCCACACCAGCACGGGGAGAACATGCAAACTCCACACAAAAATGCCAACCGACCCAGCCGGCACTTGAACCAGCGACCGTCTTGCTGTGAGGCAACAGTGCTAAACACCATGTCGCCCATTAATTATACTTTTTTACAATATAAATATTACAACAGTGGAAAACTTACTTACAGATGGATTCATGAATAATAAATAATTACATAATAAATATTGAAGAACAGATTAAGTAAATACATAGACTAAAAGACATTATTAAAGATATTATATTCGTCAACATATTTGAGAAATCTGTAATTCTAACCAAACCCAAATAAAGACAGAGATGAGCTTACAGGCATTGGGATTTTGGACAGCTCTTTTCCAATACAGTTCTTCATGATGCTCCACAGATTGAGAGAGTAATTTGGTTTATCTGGGATTCGGGTCCGTCTTTTCCTCACAGGCACCACCTCTTGGGATTGAGGAGACTCGGGATTGGATGCCATAGACTGTTCGTCCAGCTGTACAAAAAATATCAAGTCTAGACGTCAGTGTGTTGTTTTTTTTCCACATCTAAACAGCACTTAAATCAAAATTTTGTTCACATGCATGAACACAACAAATAGGGCTGCACAATATTGGAAAAACTAACATAATTATTATTTTATATATATTATTCATTCATTTTCTTTTCGGCTTAGTCGCTTTATTAATCTGGGGTCGCCACAGCGGAATGAACCACCAACTTATCCAGCACATGTTTTACGCAGCGGATGCACTTCCAGCTGCAACCCATCACTGGGAAACATCCATACACACTCATTCACGCACATACACTATGGACAATTTAGCTTACCCAATTCACCTATACCGCATGTCTTTGGACTTGTGGGGGAAATCGGAGCACCCGGAGGAAACCCACGCCAATACGGGGAGAACATGCAAACTCCACACAGAAGCGCCAACTGACCCAGCCAGGGCTTGAACCAGCGACCTTCTTGCTGTGAGGCGATTGTGCTACCCTCTGCGCCACCGTGCTGCCCATATATATTATTATTACTGTTATTTATTATTATTATTTATATATAATCTTTATTATACAAATTTCATCAGCGTAAATAAATAAAATGGAGCAAAGATTCAGACGAAAAAAGAAACAGTGCTTTATGCTATTCTGGAGAGTTTAATATTATGCATGTACATTATTTAAAAAAATCAAATGTCAAAATAATAATAATAACAATAAAAACACAACAACAACGACAAAAAAACCCTGCATAAATCTTTAGCATATAAATAATGAAATATCATTAACATTTGCTACCAATGTTATAATTTCTTATGACCGAATGCTTTCGTCACAGTCCTTAAAAACAGATAAAAATGATAAACTCTATTTTGGTTAAACTTTGCAATGACACCATACATCACATATGTTCTGAACTGTGGCTCCTGGTCAACTATAATCTATAAATTATATGCTGTAACTACATGATGCATAGTAAAACTAGGGCTACACAATACATTGCAAAATTATTGTTATCGCGATAATAGTATATGCAATATACATATTTTAGATGTGTAATAAATCAGTGTTTCCCAACCTTGTTCTTGGAGGCACACAAACACTACATATTTTGGATGTCTCCCTTATCTGGCCCATTAACTTCAGGTTTTGGAGTCTCTTTTAATGTTCTGATGGGTTGATTCAGGTGTGTTTGATTAGGGAAAGGTTGAAAATGTGTACTGTTGGTGTGCCTTCAGGAAAAGGGTTGGGAAACACTGTGGTAAATGACATTTATTTTATGCATTCACTTTTATCTAAATTTGACCAATCAGATGGGGCCCTACTATCTTCAGCCCCTCCTTCACAGTAATTGCTTTTCTTCTATTGGCTGGAGCGGCCCAAAGCTGAACCCAGAGCTGAAAATAAACACTAATAGCGGGAAAATGACAACAGCCAATCAGAGTCTGAATATCTGTGCAGGTTTTCACTCATTCATAGTGTTTTAAAGCCTAAATATTTCCACCTTGATTTTTCCACCTTGTTTTTTAGTCTGAATTAGATCTGAAAAATATATTTTACCTCTTTATTTTAATATCATTAAATAAATAAATGATAAAAAAAGGAAAAATAGCATTTTTATAAGGAAATGTTATATCATAATCACAATATCTCACATTTTTCCAGTATTTTGCAGCCCTAATTAAAACTACATCATAAAGCCCTCTCGTCAAATATAACATCTTACCGACGTCGTCCCGTCATCCATTCCCATTTCGCTACTGATCCCGCTGACATTGCTGCCGGATCTCCTGGGAGAAATGGAAAGAGGGTATGAAGAGAGCCAGAGAGTGTGAGAGAGAGGAGGAGGAAAGGGAAAGGGAAAGGCAGAGACACACACTTAGGTCCAGTAACACTTAAATGAGAAGTGAGTTAAGGGACAGACACAGGGATGGGTGTAAAAGCGAGGCGGTAGATAAAGACCTGTGATATTTGGGGTCTGCTGGTACAGTGATAAACTCCTGAACGTCCTCGCAGGCGTCAAAGAATTCGTTCTCCTCGTCCTCGTCACTGGCGTCGCCCTTTCCTTGAACTGAGCCTACGGGACAGAGAAAACAGGAAGCATAATGAGTACAGGATATCAGTATGTCCAAATGTATAGCTAGAGTTCATGAATATGGAAATGAGTGTTAAGAGTTTCCAGGATTTCATCTTTCTTGGTGGTATAATACATTTTCTACGAAGAAAACTAATACAAATTTTGTGAATGCTTATCTGGAATTTTTAATTGATGAATATGTTTCTCTGCCAAAAAAACAATAGAAATGTGAATAGGTTTAAATGTACATTTCATAACATCTTCACTATTTCCATCCGAGGATAGTGCTTCGTCATCTCCTTCATCAGTGACACTTCCAGCAGCTGTCATGGTGTCGCTAATTTCTTCATCCTCCAAATGTTCATCTTCTTTCCTGCCTTTTTCTTGTCTTTTTTGCACCCTTTGCATGACATTTCAATTCCCTGCTCTCTTAAGTTCATATTGTTTAGCTTCAAATACAATTCTGGTTGCTATTGTAGGAGTAAATACAAACTGGCAGCAAAGCTTAAAAAAAGTTGCGACCGATTAGATTATTATCGCGATAATAGCATATGCAATCTACATAGACGTGTGATAAATCAGTGTTTCCCAACCATTTTCCTGGAGGCACGCCAACACTACATATTTTGGATGTCTCCCTTATCTGGCCCATTAACTTCAGGTTTTGGAGTTTCTTCTAATGTTCTTGATTTAGGTGCGTTTGATTAGGGAGAGGTCGAAAATGTGTACTGTTGGTGTGCCTTCAGGAACAGGGTTGGGAAACACTGTGGTAAATGACATTTATTTTATGCATTCTTGTTTATCTAAATGACCAATCAGCACCTCGTCATAACCGGAAGTCAAAACGTTACATTTAGTTAGAAGTCTGCCATAAATTGAGTAGATTTTGAAGTGCTTCTTTTATCCACACTTGTAAGTCACTTTGGATAAAAGTAAAAAAATATATAATGTAACTGTGACCGCAAACATTTTTATTTTCATTTAAGAGTTCTATTTCTAATGTTGCTCTCTTGAACTTTCTGTTAATCAAAGAGTCCTGGGGAAAAAAATCCATGTTTTAAATATTGGCATCAAAAGTATTTTCAACAATATTTATGAATTGTTTATGTGCACCATGTCAGATTTCAGAAAATTAGAATCACAGAAATTAATTATATTATAAAAATGCAAACTTTTTGGCTCAGGACTTCCGGTCTCATTGATTTCTAAAAGGTAAAAACAGCTTGTTATGCTGCTTGATGTTGCAAACTGATATTTTCTTACTATATTATTCTACTTTTTATATAAAGTCATGAACACACTTGCTTGTAGAGCAGGTGGTTTCTGTCACAAGTCATTTCTCCCACAGGCAACTGAATCGGAGGTTGTAATCACAAAAATGAGCGCACTTCTGCATTGCAGAATAAGGTCAATATCTATAAGACTTTCTGAAACAGAGATAGAGATCTTGCTACAAATATTAGCCTGTGGCAGCCAGTGTTTCTGTACCTTTGCTGTCTATGGCAGGGTTGCTCTGTGAAGGAGGCAGGACAGTGGCTCCTCTGAAGGCTCTCTCCAGATGGTTGTGTTGTTTGGCGAGCTGCTCCAGCGTCTCCTCCAGCCTCACTCTCTGCTCTCTCTCAGCCTGCAAGGCTTTCTGCCAGCGCTTACTGTGAGCCTGTGCCAACGCCAGGAAGTCCCGGCAGGCCTGGGTGGGTATAATATTGTAAGAGAATCGTTAAGAATTAGTTTAACTGTGGTTTTTGTGTGTGAAATAGATAACTACAAATGAAATAGGGCTGCACAATATGTACATCATCTGAAAGTGAACAGTCACATTTTACTGTCGCATAAAACAAATCAGACATATTAAGAATGTAAACAAACAAAAATAGATTAAATAAAACTATATTTTACAATATATATTATTCAAACTGGTAACCATTGACTTGCATAGTAGGAATAACAAATACAGTGGACGTCAGTTGTTACAGGTTTCCAACATTTTTCAAAATATCTTCTTTTGCGTCTTACATATTTTCTGAAATAACAAACTCAAAGGATTGAAGCAATTAAAGGTTGAGTAAATGATGACAATTTTCATTTTTGAGTGAACCATCCCTTTAAAAAAAGATTTTTTGCATTTATTTAATTATACAATGAAGACTGTACAGCGTTATTTTACCTTTAATCATTCAATTCATTTACCTGAAAACTATAAGTGTCCCCCAAAATCCATAAAGCACTATTTATTTATCCTTGCTCTATCGTATTCATCTGCTTGTGATTTGTGTATTATATTTTATGCAGATGCACTCTCCTCCAAAATCATCATGAATTCTTTCCAAAAAGAGAGCTATTTAATTTATCTGGTGTAATTGTATTGATATTGCAATATATAGTAGTCAACATTTGTAGTAAATCAAAACCTTTCGTCAAAATTGGCCTAAAAGTATCCAAAAACACCCATTCTTGTCTTAGGATGATTTTGAAAAACCTTTTTGATTCACAAATGTTGACTACTATATAAATCGCAGAAAGATCAAATATCGCAACGTCAGTTTTACAACAATATCATGCAGCCTTAAAACTGAAATCTGCTGGTTGGTGGTCTTACGTTGATCATGGCGTTGGAGGTGATGCGGAAGAGTGTGGCTCGCTCCGTCACCTGGCGTATCTTTTCACTCGTCTCTCCTCCCAGCCGAACTCCCTCCAGCTCAGACAAGGACCTGACAGAAAATACCATCAATACCACATATGAGCAAATTATTGAGTTGAATACTAAAGGTTTTAGTCATGCTTACTTTTTCTTTAATATTACCATTTTGTAAAACGTATAAATAACAGCAAATGTGTTAAGCATTATTGTTAATAAAAATGTAACCTATAAAAAAAATTGTTTAACTAAAAATGCTGAAATAAAATTAAATATAAAAATTGGATAAAATATTCATCATTAATGTTCTGACACACACTTTCTCTTTAAATTAACTACTTTCCTTATTTGTGACCGCTTACCACACAATCAGTCTTATGTTGCACTTATATTTTTGGCAATAGGCTAAAATACATTGTATGGGTCAAAAATTTTAGGTTTTTCTTTTATGCCAAAAATCATTCATTTATTTTCCGTCAGCTTAGTCCCTTTATTCATCAGGGGTCGCCACAGCGGAATGAACCGCCAACTTATCCAGCATAGGTTTTACACAGTGGATGCCCTTCCAGCTGCAACCCAGTACTGGGAAACATCAATACACACTCATGCACACACACACTCATACGCTACGGCCAATTTAGTTTATTTCTGTGTGGAGTGGTGCATGTGTTTGGACTGTGGGGGAAACCGGAGCACCCGGAGAAAGCCCATGCCAACATGGGGAAAACATGCAAACTCCACATAGAAATGCCCAGCCGGGACTCAAACCAGCGACCTTCTTGCTGTAAGGCGACAGTGCTAACCACTGAGCCCCAAAAATCATTAACATATTAAAGACCATGATCCATGAACATATTTAGTAAATTTCTTCATAAAGTTTTAGTAATGTACATTTCTTCTAACTATTTGCTCAACTTTAAAGGTGGTTTTACCAATTTTTAGATTATTTTGAAGCCTCAGATTCCAGATTTTCACATAATTGTATCTCAGCCAAATATATCATATCCTATCATAAGTAAAAATGAATGTAAAGCTTATTTGTTCAGATTTCAGATAATGAATATATCTCAATTTTCCCAAAATTTACCATTATAACAAAAAAATAATAAAAATAAACAAACAAACAAATAAATATATCAATTTACATGAATAGTACTAAAATAGCAAAAAGCATTACATTTGTATAACACACAAATTTTATGCACAGTATGTAAATATAATTAAAATGCTTAATATCTATATTTATAAAAAAACACAAAATCACACATTAAACAAATATCACTAAATATTAATGTAATGAATTAATTAAACAATTAATGTCATGAGAATCAGAAACTCAGTGTGACGTATGGACTGACCGTTGCAGTGCAGAGCCGTGTTTGGCGATGAGGTCGTTGCAGGTGCTCAGATCCTCCACTTTGCTGCCCAGCGTGCGGAGCGTGGACTGAACCTCTGAGTTACGAGCTCCTCCACCCTGACCCGCCGCAGGAGGAGTCGACTCATCTCCTGAATCATCTGAACCAAAAAAAAAGGAACAAGAACTGTCAAATGGCCTTCCAGCTTGAGTGTGCAAACTTAAAATAGACCTATTATGCCTATTTTCACAAGATGTAAAATAAGTCTCTGATGTCCCTAGAGTGTGTATGTGAAGTTTCAGCTTAAAATACCACACAGATAATATTTTATAACTGTTTAAGTGGCCGATCACACCAAACAAGCTTTTTGGGTTGAGAGGTGGCTTTTTTGAATGATTTACTAATAGCCGCGATCCTGCATGCCTCGCGTTTTTGGAACGTAAAAGTGCATTCTGTGTGATTGGCCCCTAAAACTACCTCTTTTAGGCTTTGATCCTAATTGTGCCATTTTGGTGACTGTTGCTTTAAATTTAAATGAGATTGTGATGTTTTCAGAAGAGGGCGGAGCTACAAACTCCCTGTGTGTTAGCATAGTGGCAGATACAAAAACAAGACTAACGTCCTATGTTAATGAGGGAGAGAAGGTCACTAATGGACGGGGCTTTCCCCCTCTGATGACACGTACAAAGGGAGAATGTCAATCAAAGTGTTTCTGTTTTTATCAAGTGTGATTATAAAAAATAAAATAAAAACTTTTTTACCATTAGAAGCTGGTTACACTGACATACTGCTGCCACACAACTGTGTTTAAACCCCTTATAAAAGTGATTTTTGCATAATAGGTGCCCTTTAATGCTTTTCTCAGAAACGTCACCGACCCGACTCGGCCTGCATGCGGAAAGCTTTGGCTTTGGCGAGCTCGAGTGCTGTGATCCAGCGCTGCCGCTCCACCTCTGAGCTGGCCTTCAGGTGATACGTCTGCGTGCCGCCATTGGAGATGACGAAGTTGCAGGAGTCCTCAACCGCGATATTGGCCGTGGCCAGGTTTATGGTGCCTCGACATGTGTGCCCCATCTCCGCCTGAGTCCTGGAAGAGAAAAACACATAGGGATAAGATTGCTGCTGTGAAAGAGGGCAAGAGGCATTAACTTGATGAAATGAGTTATTGATCTGGGATTTTTAATTTTTATTTATGTATTTGCTTGTTTTATGTATTTACAAATTATTTTCTCTTCCCCTTTCAATAAATATGAGTGTGTAAGTCATGAGTGGTTCTACATCTTGTATATTAGAGCTGCACAATATATCGTTTCAGCTTCGATATCGTAATGTGCACATCTGCAATAGTCACATCGCAGGATCTTTAATGTCAAGTATGTATTATTGTTGACCCAGAGCTTGTAGATTAATAACTAAACTAAGTTTAACCATTTTGGATTTAAAGTTTAGAATTTGCATTCATTTTTTTCTGTTAAACAGAAATGATTCAGTTTCTGTAAAACAGAATTTACTCTTTGAAAGAGAGTAGGGGTTTACCCCGGCATCCTGGCCAAATTTGCCTACCTCCCTAACCATCCTCATATCATAATTGTCTCCTATTTGGGAAAGAAATAATAAATGGAATCTTACTTATGCATAAGGCATATTTTTTCAGTGGCTGGATTTTATTTTATTATGCTGTCACTATTCAAAATTAAATTAAAATAAGATAAAATAAAATACAAATCTTGAATCCTACCTATAATAAATTTGGCTTTTATTTTATTATGCTGTCTCTATTCAAAAACAAAATAAAAGAAAATATTATAAAATAAAATACATAAAACATAAAATAAAAATCTTGAATCCTACCGTTTTATTATGCTGTCTCTATTCAAAAGTGAAATAAAATAAAATATAATAAAATAAAATAATTATAAATAAATCAACAACTAAAAATCATCAAGTAATTTTTCTCAGTTCCACACACACACAGCTGAGCTCTTTCCCCTTTGTATGGCAGATTGGTCATTTGTACACAGTTATATCCTATTTTAGCTTTAAAATATGCTCGGTCAGTTTGCATGAGGCTAAACGGGTGGCCTGAATGAGACCCAATGTGCTTTCGGACTTCAGCATGACAGTCAAAGTCTGTTTCTGTGAGGCTACAGGAACAATCATGAGGCTCTCTGTAAACTCTGAGAGTCCGAAATTAAACAAAAGCCCCTGACAGCTGTTTTTCTGTATCTTTTGCAATATTCATGAATTCACACTAAAAGGCAAGCATTCGAGAAATGCCTTCAGATAGAGTTTCTTGAGCATTTATCTGACAGCAGATACGCTACCGCTGCTATCACAGTATCTAATATCAGACTGAAAAACTGCCTTGTTCGTATTATCTCGGCAGATATTGAGAAAACTATTTACTCGGTTGTGAATCAAACGAAATAGCTACAAGATGAATACATCAAATGAGAGACGCTATAATTATAATAAATAAATAAATAAATAAATAAATAAATAAATAAATAGCTATGATATAAAACTATAGACTAAAAGATATCAATTACAAACAAACTTTTATATGTTACAAGTTTATTTATTATATATTTTAATACTTAAAAATATTTAAAGGATTTGTTTTTAGTTATTGAAAGATGTCCGACCATATCTGCATTTATTTTTATAAATATAATAAGAAATTATAATAAATGTTTTGTACTTTAAGGTATTTTAAAATTGTATTTATTCCTGCAAACTTTTAGCATAATTTCACAGTCTGCTGTCACATAACCCTTCAGAAATCATTCCAATATGCTGTTTTTATGCTCACAAAACATTTATTTATTATTATCATCAATATTGAAAGTTCAATATGTCTGTGGAAACCTCGATACATGATATTTTTAGACGTAAAACAAGCATAAACTTTCTTTTGCCTTTGCAATTAATCAAAATAAAATAAAACATTATTTAAATTAATTAAATCTGAAACAAACAGATATTATGGTCACACTTTACAATAAGGTCTCATTAGTTAATGTATTTACTAACATGAACTAATTCTGAACAATACTTGTGGACCATTTATTACTTATAGACAGTTTACGTAACATTTACGTATGCATTATTAACATCCAAATTCATGCTTGTTAATATAGTTAATGCGCCGTGAGTTACCATAAACTAACAATCAACAACTGTATTTTCCTTAACTAACTAATTAACTAATACAACCTTATTGTAAAGTGTTACCGATATTATATATTGATATACACCGTGACTCAAAAAAAACCAAGCAATAATATATCATATAAAGATAAGTCTGCTTATCGTACCACATGAGTAAGCATGACTAAACTTTGTACAGAAATAACAGCGCAATCTGTGCATTAGAATAATCCTTTTATTTACTTTCCTTGGCGATGACGTAATGATGGCGTAATGATGACGTGTTTATTTTTAGCTGCGTAAGGCTTAAATAAAAATGGTGTTTTCGAATGAAGATAAGAGTTTGATCAAAGGTTTACGAGAACTGAAAGGCTTTCGTCCAAAAACTGGACAAAAGGTGGATTGAATTGCTTGATTGCTTAAATTGATTGCACTGGATCAGTATATCATGCAGCGGGGAGTGGTCGTCCACACACTGCCCGTACTGTTAAAAATACCACCAGTCTTACCATGGTACTGAGCCAAGAAGACACACCACGCACCCATCGCACTGTCCGACAGATTCCACGGGAGTCTGGCAATTAATGACTCCGATATGTATAAGTAGCTTTATTTCTGTGCGTGCTAATTTAATTTGTAAGCAATAAAATTAAAGTTCTGACAATATTTGGGTTATCATTGTTTAACAAGGTAATGCTGTGATATAAATCAGGTGAGGTGGAAAACGTATACTTATCATATAATTTCATCTATTTGCCATCTAATTACAAAATGTAATTAAAGGTGGAGGTATTTTGACGAAATTCTGACAGAATTAATTTTGGATAATCTTGGATTTTTTTGAGACATGGTGTATATATTCAAAATATTACAGAAGCATACAAATAATTAACATGCTAAACACTGTTTTGTCATATAAAATCAGCAGTAATCCTACTAAGCAGCTCACAGGAAAACATCTCAGCTAAAAGTAAAGTTTCCATGTTCTAATGTAATCTGCCAACACGGATGAATCACCGGTTCTTGGGATTTTCCATTCTCAGCAGGGAAAAAAAAAAAAATCAGGCAACACCAGTTTGGATGCTCTAAGACATTGCACAAAACTGACACCAGCAATTTAACAGAGGCACAAACTATTCAGAGGCTGTAACCTGTGAAATCTGCGACTCGCGCTCTACATTTCCTGATGAATCTCTCTCACACACAAACAAACACAGCGAGAGAGTGAAGAGAGCTGAAACCAAGCCTTAAGTAGAGCGTGTGATCCTCCTGTACACAGATGACCTGTTAAGACGATCACGTGACCCAAACTCACTCAGCCAATCAAAACGGCCAAACTGAGGTGGAGTAGGCAATGTGCACTTGTGTCTAGGGCTGCACAATATATCGTTTCAGCATCGATATCGCAAAGTGTGTGTCTGCAATAGTCACATCGCAGGATGTGCAATGTTGAGTTGGGATTATAGTTGATCAGTACAAAAGCGGAGAATACATGAGTCATTGCAAAGTATAACCATAACGGAGTGAAAATGTATAATTTGCATGTGTTTTAAAGGCATTTTTAAGAGAGTTTAAAACATTCGGGCACAAAAAAGCACATTTGTAACTTTAATTAAGAATAATTCTACTGAATTATTAATACAATGAAGAATATACAGCGTTATTTTAGATTATTCAATTTAGACATTATTCAATTTCTGTACCTGAATACTGTTTGACTCTCCGGAAAACCCTAAAGCACTGTTTATTTGACTTTTATCTTTGCTCTATTGTATTACTTTTCACTTACAAGAATCAACCCTATCAATGTAAATTAAGGATTTCTTTCCAAATTGAGCTATTCAAGCTATCTGGTGAAATTGTATTCATATCGCAGAGAAACAAAATATCGCAATGTCAGATTTCTCCAATATTGTGCAGCCCTACTTGTGTCTTTTACTCACACTGTAATGCATTTACGTGACTTTAGCAGTTGTTTGTGATTAATGAAAATACAGCAGACTGCAATCACCAAGGAGAGATTTCTTTAGCCAATAAAACTTATTGAGCAGAGTGTAGTTACAATCTAGGGGTGGGATGGTTCACAAAATTGTCGGTTCTAATCACAGTTCTCAGTTTAACTCGGTTTATATTGTTAAAAAAACAAAATTCCACTATAGTAACACCTAAATTTAGAAATGCCATACATCAGCATAAAACACATAGCCTTATAATCTAGCGTTTACAATATTTAAAAAAGGGCATGCACTCTAATTTCAGACTTAAAGCTTAAATTAAGTCTTTGGTTGTTGCTTTTAATGGTTATGATGAATTTTTGCTGCTGTCATTTTTTTAATTCTTTCACATATGTGCAGGGCTGGATTAAGAACATATTGGGCCCTTCAGGGGCTATAGCAAACCCAAGGGCCCCATTTATTTTAATCGCCTCACAAAAGTAGCTTCTGTTTTTTGCTATTATTATTATTGTTAATTTGCTAATTTATATTATTATATAATCTCATTTTCCACTTGATTTATATTTGATCATTATAAATGTTTTCTATTTTACTAAAGTAGGCATACAAGCTTACAAAATTAATTTTAACTTTTAAAATGTAAAAAAAAAGGCTGCCGAAATCAGAAAAAAAATAACACGCATTTGCAATACTTCCTTAATGAGTGCTTTACGATAAATACTTTAAATAGGGTTATCTTTAAAGAGTTTACTTTAAACTTTGGCTGAGCAGAAATCCCTAAAATATCTTTAAAATCCATGCTTCTAGTTTCCCATTTGGTCTTGAGTCAATCAATTACAGCAGGTTAGCATGGTTTTGCTTTTTCCTCACATAAGGAAGCCAGCGCCAGCGTCTGACGAAAGCCAGTGCCAACATATTAATGCTCCGGATTATTTAAAAGTTTGCTTTCTAACTGGTTCGGTTAGACTTAAACCATGTATTTTCTTGAGGTAGATACTCAGCAGCAATGGACATTTTGATAACTGTCTGTGTAGGCTATTTGATTTGGTTGCACACTGTCTCGGTTATGAGAGGGCAGGATTGCATGGGCACGGGCGTGGGCACGTGGCGGCAGCCGAGACAGCGCTGTAGTTATGAGCATGATTCTGCCTATCCTGAGCTCTCTTACTGCACGTTAATAACGGATACTGTTTGAATTTTATTTTTTGTTCTATGATGCACTTGGTTAGCCTACCTTTGCCTGAACCGTTTTCGCAGTATAGCTGAAATAAAGAACTGTCCTGGGACTTTCCTGGGGAAAAACAGGACATCTGTTCACCCTGGGACTATTTAATCTAAATAGGGCTATTTAAAACTCTAATTGAGCTACAGCCACTCCGAGCCGTAGTTTAGCAGTGTCATTGTTTTTGAACAGCAGCGAGCCACTTTATCGACATGCGAAAGCATAACAGAATACTTCACTTTTTCGACATGCGAAAGCATAACAAAGAGGCGTTTCCTGTGTCATGGCGCAAATTAATTTATCAGCCAATGCAGGTCTTGGGGCTTCAGCCCCGCCTAGGCCTTATGTTAATCCGGCCCTGCGTATGTGTACTTTCACTTTAGACTCAGACTTAGCCAACTGTTACATTTCTTTCTTCCTTTGCACAAGAATACAGACTATTGAAATAAAGCAAAAAAAAAGCCATAATGTGCAGTAAGAGACAAAAGCACAAAAGGTTTATTTAAAGCCTTTGCCGAAATAATAATAACAATAATAAAAAAAGTCAATGACAAAACAATTGCATTATGACAAATGCTACATACAGGTATTATAGTTACATATTCCAGTCAGAGACCAAAACACTTCAAACACTCGCTTTCACTGTTGAACTGCACTATACATCAAAATATCACAAATGATGATATAATTATATAAATAGCACAATGATTTGCGGTAAATTAACGATTTTATACAAAAGTATCTTTGTTTGCCTGCCACTAGCGCACTTTCTGAAAGACTTTTCAACACATCAGGCAATGTAGTAACATGCCAATACACATCTCTGAAACCAAGCAAAGTAGACATGCTGGGTTTTTTTTGTCTAACTATTTTAGCATGGACGCTAAAAGATAAGCAAGCAATCAAACTAGGGCTGCACGATATTGGAAAAATCTAACATTGCGATATTTGGTTTTACTGTGATATATATTACGATATGAATAAAAGTTCACCAGATGACTTCAATATCTCAAGATGATTCTGTAGGTGAGTGAATCATGCATAATATACATACATACATATATATATATATATATATATATATATATATATATATATAAACAATCTAAAATCATTGATAAATACAAGAGGAAAAAGATACAAATGAAATAAACAGTGTTTTACGGTTTTCTGAGGAGTCTAACTGCATTCAGGTACAGTAATTGAATAATTACATGTAAAATAATACTGCGTAGTCTTCATTGAACAAATAATTCAATAAAAAAAAACTTAATAAAGTTACAAATGGTACAATTTCTTAAGTCTGAACGCTTTTAAAATCCCCACACTCAAAAAACACATGCGAATAATAAACTATAATCAAGACTCAACATTGCATATGCTGCGATGTGTCTATTACGAATGATCACATTACGATATCGATGCCGAAACGATATACTGTGCAGCCCTAAATCAAACCATGTTAAAAAAAACACAGCAAAGAATTAACTCCACTGAGTTTCAAGTGTTTTTATAGCTAATAACATATAGGAGGTGATATCTATTTTAGTTATTTTTATTGTTTACATTCTTATAATGTCTGATTTGTTTTATGCAACAGCAGAACATAGCTATTCACTTTCAGTTGTATTGATGCTTTCTTTTCCTGGTAATGATATAAAACATATGTTGGTTATAACATTTGGAAAGAAAATATGAAAATTTGGTATCGCATATTGAATTTCGCATCATTTAGCATAATATCGCTTCAATATCTCACAGCCTTATTGAATATTGCAGTCTAATGTTGCATATTACACATAATAACTGGTAGTTTCCACTGTAATTACAAAAGCAATTTCTTTGAGGAGTTAAATAAATTATGGCATAACACAATATATACAATGCGCTCTGCGTTTATCAGATAAGCTGCATCTGTTTTATTGACATTTACGGTTCAGAAAAATATGCAGGTTCTTTCCAAACAACAGACAAAAGTTTATGCATTTCGAAACTGACGCATATTTAACTGGTCATATGGAAAATAAGTAATAATTTTTCAGATTTCAGACTTACTAGATAATTAGATCAGGGTTGCATGGTGTTATATATATATATATATACACTACTGTTCAGAAATCTGAGGTCTGTTAAGATTTGTTTTGTTTTGGAAAATAGTCTCGTGCTCATTATATATTATATTTTATTTGCTGTCACATAATATAATAATAAATATTTCCTATGTTATTGCATTTTAAAACATCAAAAGGAAAAAAACATGCTTTCTTTAACCTTTTGTCTCACATAAACCTTCAGAAATTACTTCAATATGCAGCTTTTATGCTCTAAAAAGAAACTAATTATTATTGCTCAATATTTCTGTGGAAACCATGATGAAATATTATTTTTGCAGGAATGCTGATGAACAGAAGTTTCAAAATAACAGCATTTAATTGACACAGTTATAAAGAACCATGTCACTTTTAATCAATTGTTTGCCATTCTTTCCATTGTTTGCCACTCAACCATAAAAAGAAAAGTCTTGTGGATCCTACATTTCTGAATGGTAACATATCCATTCACAACATGCCTCCAAGTATACTATTTGTGGTGAATCTGGCTGGTGTTTCATTATCAAATATCTAACCAATCCTATTATATCTGCGCAGTTATAATCTTCTATTAGTGAGTGACAGAAGACTTCCTGCTCATGTTAACCATGTTAATGTGACACAGATCTTTTGTATTTGCTTTGGCTTGGCTTCAACACAGTATCCGTATTCAAGTGCAAATACAACACA
Organism: Danio choprae; assembly: GCA_903798125.1. NCBI lineage: Eukaryota > Metazoa > Chordata > Actinopteri > Cypriniformes > Danionidae > Danio > Danio choprae. Next base: position 2,186,113 of record CAIGQW010053927.1, on the reverse strand, counting down.
AGGAGGGAAGCACCCTAGTCATCAAAAGTAGCGCGCAATCTCTCGCCATCCAAAATGCGGAGGCGTTGGACATTGATATTAGACAGTATATTGACAGGGCTCAAAATCAGAGGGAAATTGAGGATTTTAAAGAATGTGTTGTTATCCTCTCATCATCTCAAACTGTTGAGCAAACAGTGAGGATCGTACGAGCAAACAGACACACATGCGGGAGCTCCTGCGCTCTCACGCGAAGTATTAATAATTAACAGAGCCCAATGAGATGAATGGAGCTTCCCCACATCAACTTAAATCTAATTACGTAAAATGGCATCGTCTTACAAACACAAAGAGAGCATCTACAACATCTCAAACGCTTGAAAATGCAACAAGTCGGATGATCTAAGGCACCATCACCAATTACGTAAGTTTGAAGTGATAGTTCACGCCAAAAAATGTATTTACTTAGTATTTAATCTCCCTCAAGAGAATATCTCCCACATCTTTAAGAGTTTCTTCCATGTCTTGAACACCAAAGAAGAAAGCTGAAATCCTGTAACCATTGACTTTCAAAGTAGGAAAATCAAATACTGCGGAAGTCAACATTTTTCAAAATATCTTCTTATGTTTTCAACAGAAGAACTCATAAAGGCACGAAAAGGTAAAGGATGAGTCAACAATGACAATTTTCATTTTTGGGTGAACTATCCCTCTAATACTCGGTGTCAAAAGAAACAGCAATGCTTGCCATACCAAGAATATCAAGCCACTTCACCATCTAAAGCTTTGCGCCTTATCAGATATTGGTGAAAGGCCAAAGAACACTTGACAGCATCACAAAGGTTGATTAGGACATCAGACGTTCCTATCAACCACTGGTAGACCTGCTGTCTGATGGAAACGATACCTGATAACCATCATTTCTTTTGTTTCTGGAGGTCGATAAGCAAAAATAATGTCGCAAACTCACCTGTAGTAAGACAGTAAGCCATTGCTCAGGACGAACCATCGCCTTTGGTATCCCTTGATGTAATTAGTCCATTTGAAGAGCCAGCCTTTATAGGTGTCTCCAGGGGCCGGGGTGGGCGCTTTGGGCTCCGACATCACGACAGCCCTTGGCTTCACAGTGTCTGAAGGGGGTCTGGGTGAATATGAAGGGTTAAACTGGTTAGCTGACACTTGAATGACACTGTGATGTGATGAACTGACTTTAGCTTGTGTGCCAAAACACCAAGTGTTTACATGCACACTGAAACTGCCCCACCTAGATTGTGTTTTACTGCTGCCTGAAGGGCTCTGTGTAGGTTGACATCACTTTAGTATCGAAACACAGCCCAAATCTCGCACATAAAGGCAGAATCGTGTGTTATTGTAAGTGGATATCATGTCAAAGGACTCGTTTCGCTTACGTGTCACTCTGTGAACTAAGTTCACTTCATTTGCAGACATGAATTAAGATACAACAGTTCAAATAAAAACACCGTTTATGACAATATTAACTAAAAACATACATATTAAGAGCTAGTTTAAACTTTGTTTCGATAAACGAGGCCTGTATGCAGAAGACATTCACACATAACTAACAAACCAAACGACATTAAAATGAAAGAGTTGACCAATACCATCGTGAAATATGAACACGCTTCATGTTTTAATACAAATCTAGCTCGCTCTCAGGCATGTGCATACATGTAAACGTGAAATGACTTTGACGGCTAATTCAGCTAACGGCTAATAAAACTGACGCGCTATCGCGAGACATGAACGCGTAAACTCAAAAACATCAATATATATCTATAAATAAAACCCTCACGCGCTGATAAATCATCTATAGTCCATCCAACCTTCCGTTTATCCTCTAAAAGTCCTTTAGTAATGTCAGCGTGCGGGGAATTGTGTGTTAAACTGAAGCTAACTAGCCTGTGCTAACCTTCAAGCTCAGTATAATGACAGAAATCGCGTCAAGTAACGCATAACACCAGATGAAACCTCCGGAAAATAGCGTAAAACTGCACGAGGATATGGGGGAATGTTAAAAGGCCGGTGCTGAGATGGTTTAAAGTGTGTTTTGGGAGCTGCCAGCTCTTACCTGATCTCTCAATGATCCCCTCTGAAGAAGGAAGTCGGTGACATGAGATCAGACGAGTGAGTTTTACTCCACACAAAACTCGCATAAAAGTCACATTCATGCTGCTTTCCCTCTAAACACAACACACACACCGTGCAGAATCTGATTCATGCATGTGCCTAAATGCTCAGGCTAACTCGTTAATGGTATTTCAGTTTAAATATATTTGTTTCGGTGCGTAAATGTGATAATAAAGCAACAAAGATACACTGACAAGTTAACTGTGGTAAATTTAGCTAGAGTGGTTTATTGCTTTTATAAAACGGTTGTACAGAAATGTGATCAAAACAGGCGTTCAATACTGTAATTATTCATGATAACAGGAATATACAGTGCCTCCAATGTTTACGGTTGCCGAGCAACTCTCGGCGCATTATTTTTTTAATCTTTATTAAATCTCTTCAGATAACAAACAGGCATTATCACTGTCTGTAAATAAAACCTACACAGCATAAATTACATAAGTAAATTAATATTAAATAAACAAATAATTGCAATTGATTAATTATTATTATTTTTTATTATTATTATTATTATCATTATTATTATTTGTTTATTATTATTATTATTATTATTAGTTTATTATAATTTTTATTATTAATATTATTTTTATTATTTGTTTATTATTATTATTTTTTGTTTATTATTATTTTTTTGTTTTGTTTTTATTATTATTATTCATTCACTCCTTCATTTTCATTTCGGCTTAGTCCATTTATTAATCTGGGGTCGCCACAGCGGAATGAACCGCCAACTTATCCAGCATATGTTTTACGCAGCGGATGCCCTTCCAGCTGCAACCCATCACTGGGAAACATCCATACACACCCATTCACACTCATACACTACAGACAATTTAGCTTACCCAATTCACCTATAGC
>CAIGQW010053927.1:2151977-2178125 GCA_903798125.1 Danio choprae | reverse complement strand
TTATTATTATTATTATTATTATTATTATTATTATTATTATTATTATTATTATTAGTTTATTACTACTACTACTACTAATAATAATCATTTTATAAATAAGCTAATGCGTTTCATTCAACCTTCAGTTTCTGTTATTTTGCCTTGACTTGTCCTTTAACAAATACATGTAACAAAAATAATATAAAATAAAATAAATGAATGTTACATAAAATGTAATGAAATTAAATAAAAAATAAATAAAAGCAGTTGGCTGATAATGTATAGACTTGGCGTCATTTGTTAGGGAAAATAAGGTATTTGCATTAAAATGGAAAAAAAATTAATGAAAAATTTCAGTAAAAGCAGGTTACTCAGTACTATATTCTGTAATAAAAAGGCATCATATAATAAAAATAAAAGCAGATGTCCTGTTTATATTTGTATATGAACTGAGTAAGCTAAATTGTCCGTAGTGTATGAGTGTGTATGGATGTTTCTCAGTGATGGGTTGCAGCTGGAAGGGCATCCGCTGTGTAAAGCATATGCTGGATAAGTTGGTGGTTCATTCCGCTGTGGCGACCCCAGATTAATAAAGGGACTAAGCCGAAAAGAAAATGAATGAGTGATCCTATATGTATATATAATAAAACTGTATTATTCAATAAAACAATATAAAAGGGATTCACTAACTGTCTAGGGATGTTGTTGTGTAATTTTTTATAACTAAAATATGAATCTGTAATCAAATCAAATAAAAGCGGTTGTTTATATAAATTTAATTTGTTAGGAAAATAATTACTTTCCTTAAAATGGGAAAATAAAACAAAATAAAAAACCAAATAAATCAACAGTAAACGCGTTTAAACTGTATGCATTCATTAACACTATTCTATACTCTATAGAATAAAATGCGATGAAGTGTTTTTATATTATTGTGAAAGTGTAGTTAAAGGAAATCTGTCAACAAACCGCAGTATATCTTGTAAGATTAGTTCATATCATACTTCAACCGGCAGTTGGCAGTAAAGTGCACATAACGTGTTTGCTTGTTGACACCACCGAAGAAGAGCGAGCGTCATGCGTTGCGGTGTTTTGTTTTCGACTACCACACTTTTTTGAGTAGATTTATTACACTAACAGAGTAAGTAACGAATATAAGCGGATTTAGAGAGGCAATGTAGAGTACATGTATACGCAACAATGAGCTCATGTGTTATAAAGTGTAATATGGTGTGTGTTTTCAGGAGATGCCTGTGTGTTTACTAGTAAGTGAAGATAATTCACACAAACCCATTGAGCTCCATCACCAACAGTCTGTGACTCTGGGTCGAGGACCAGAAACTAAGATAAAAGACAAGAAGTGCTCAAGAGAACAAGGTATTTTGGAACATGAGGCCATATAAAAAAGCTAAATAAATAAAATTCCAGTCAATATTTAAGATATACAACTTTTCTTTTTGTGCAGTTGAGCTGAGAGCTGATTGTAATAGGGGATTTGTAACTGTTAAACAGGTACGCTGGAGTATTATAATATCAAAGGAAATATTATTACAATATTTATAATGATTTTTAATATATGCCAATGATGCAAAGTAGTTTTCAATACCACAAAAATGTTTATTTCTTGGTGTACAGTTGGTTTTATATTTTGACTTTCTCATTAATATTATCATTACAAAGATAAATTATTTGTTACACACCAAAATAGGACATCTTGTATTTGACCCAGATATTATAACAACCTTATAGAAATTAAATTTAGAAAACATAAAATTAATGTTTGAACCCGTTTATTTGATGTTTTTAATAGCTGGGTGTTAATCCTACACTTGTGGATGATGTGGTTGTGGGCAAAGGCAATCAGGTACAGTGTTATTAAAATTTTCTGAAAAATGATTTAATATACTGACTTAAAATGTATATACTTTTGTCCAGACACTGCTGTGAAACAACGAAATATGTTTAATGCATATATATATATATATATATATATATATATATATACACACACACACACACACGCGCACGCTACCTGACAAAAGTCTTGTCGTCGATCCCAGTTGTAAGAGTAAAAATAATAACTTGACTAGTCATTTGGAAAAGTGGCAGAAGTGCTCCAGGATTGGCCAAACAAGTCACCAGCCATGAACATTATTGAGCATTCATCATTAAGATGAAGGAGGAGGCATTATTTCTGTTAAGTGACTAGACTTTGTCTAAGCAAAGTCTGACCTTACTGTCCCAATAAAATAATTAAAAATCAAGGCATGATCATATTTTATTTTGGTAAAATAATCATAATCTAGAGGCCTTTGCCTTTTACAGAAGCCACTTCTGATACCAAACGATCAACTAGAAGTCAAGTTATTATTTGTTGTTCCTAAAACTTGGATAGACGATAAGAATTGTGTCAGGTAGTGTATGGTATATATATCTGGTATATGTATAATGCAATATAACGGTATAATATATGAAATTATAACTAATCAAATCAAAATTTCATTAAGTTAACACAAGGCAACGTAAAAACAAAGTGTTTATTATTATGATTATAAACATCAGACACATAAATCAGTAGTATTTGCTTGTATAAAAATTTTCTATGAACAAATTTACAACATATAAAATGCTAAGTGATTTTTTTTTATATCTGATGCTATTAATATTTTATCCAGCTTTTAGCGAACCTGCTGTGTCCATAAATCTCCGGTTCTCTTGTAATTGAGGCTGTATTGCATAGGTTTCTGGTCTTCTTAACATCCCACAAACCACATGTCGCCCACCTCTACAAGCAGGTGAGCATTAAGCCGGGTCAGAGCCTCTACATGGTCAATCAGCAGTATCCCTACAGTGTGAGGTTCATGGAGGACACGTCCAGACCCAAACCCTCCAAACGAGCCCAGCAGATCCAGAGCCCTACAAAGACAACAGCAGACGCGTCAGACAGCCCGCCTCCACCCAAAAAAACAACACCACCCGCTGCGCAAAAATCTGTGAGTTTCTTCTGTATGCATGGGTTGGGAATTTTTAATGTTTGTGCAATAGGAATATACAGTCCTCAGCTTAAATGATTGTTTTTATCCATTTCTCAGTGAATATAGGCAAGTTATTTCAGTGCATTAAACAGATAATAAGTATTGAACGCATCGTTTTTTTCCCTGGGAATAATATTCAGTAATAATAACAGGAGCTGTTGACACGGAATTGAACCAGATTTTGGGTAAAAACCCAAACAATACAAACATAAAACAAAACAAAAGAAATCTGAAAATGAGTTATGTGTAATAACAGTGGAACAACAGGGAGAAAGTACTAAACTACTGAAACATATTTAATACTTTATATAAAAGTTTTTTTTGGTGATGGCAGCTTAAAGACGCCTCTCATATGGAGAATGAAGTCGCATGCATTGCTCAGGTGTGAGTTTTTCACAGACTCCAACAGTGTAAACATCTTGATGGTTCTGTGGATCTCGTCTATCAAATCTATTGGATTCAGGTTAGGTGATTGGCTGGGCCATTCCACAGCTTTATTTCTTAGTCTGAAAGCATTTGCGAGTTTCCTTGGCTTTGGATGATTGTCTTGCTGAAATGTCCACCCTTGTTTCATCTTCATCATCCTGCTAATGGAGATGTTGGATTGAAACAGCTAATATTCATTTACACTAACGATGGTTGCTGAAGAACTAGTGAGAGATTTCAGCTGCTGGGCTTTCACTGCCTTTCTAAACGTTCAATACTTTTTCCCTGCGTCATTTCATTTTATTACACATAACTTCATTTGTAAACTAATTAGATTTGTTTTCTTTGCTTTTATGGATTTCTTTGGTTGTTACCAACATCCGGGGAAAATTTCCAGTCAACAGGACATTTAGAAATATGTTTTCTGAGAAAAATGGTGACGTGCTCAATACTTATTTTCTTTGCTGTATTAGTCACCAAAATATTACAAATAAAATGACAAACTACAACATTTTAGCTATTCTTTGATTTTCTAGATTTGTTTTTTATTATTATGTGATTTTCAAGTGCTTTTGCTTTAAATCAGTATTTTTCCAGGAGGTTGGAGAAAACGTTGTAAGTCCTTATTGATGATTTGTTGAAATGCTGATGTATTTTACCACATTTTGAGTGTTGATTTTGGACTAAAACACTGGAAACACCTCTGTTTTGAAGGAATCTGCTGGACACTGGAGCCAAGGACTTAAAGCGTCCATGCAGGACCCCAAAATGCAGGTTGGAGTGTGTCATTTATAACATACTCATATTATATATAGCTGAAAACAAAATTATTAGCCATCCAGTGCAATTTTCATCATTATAATTTTGTAATATTTCAATTTTTTTTACGTGCCAAGTTAACCTAATTAACCTAGTTAAGCCTTTAAATGTCACTTTAAGCTGAATACTAGTATCTTGAAAAATATCTAGTGAAATATTATGTACTGTTATCATGGCAAAGATAAAAGAAATCAGTTATTAGAAATTAGTTATTAAAACTAATATGTTTTAAAATGTGTTTTAATAAAATACTTCTTTCCATTAAACAGAAATTGGATAAAAAGATATACAGGAGGGCTAATAATTCAGTATATTAAGCCTAAGAGCTGTTGTGTTCAGGTGTATAAAGATGACAGGGTGGTGGTGATCAAGGATAAGTACCCGAAGGCTCGTTATCACTGGCTGGTTTTGCCATGGCAGTCGATCTCCAGCCTAAAGGCACTGCACTCAGAGCACGTGGAGCTGCTCAAACACATGCAACAGGTGGCAGATCAGATGGTGGAGAAATGTCTCGACACACACAGATTGAGCTTCCGAATCGGCTACCACGCCATTCCCAGCATGAGGTACATGCCCCTGTGTCCTGATTGGCTGGTGATGAGGGGAGGGCGGAGCCTGTCATAATTAAAAGGGAACCTATTATGCAAAAATCACTTTTATAAGGGGTTAAAACAGTTAGAGTGTAAGTGATTATAAGCCGGTTCTAATGGTGAAAATTAATTAATTCTATTTTTCACTGCAGAAACACTTTGATTGACATTCTCCCTTTGTAAGTGTCATCAGAGGGGGAAAGCCCTGCCCACTAGAGACAATCTCTCCCTCATTAGCATAAACAACCCTGTGTGAGAAGTTTTAGGATGCACAAATGAACGCTGGAGTCTCTATAGACTGCCTTCTTCTTAGACACTTTGAGTTGACATTTTTAGTTTTTCACAGAGATAACTCTGTGGATTTTTTGAATCTGCTGCTATGCTGACACACACTTCTTTAGAAGAGAGCACAATCTCATTTGAATTTAAAGCGACAGTCACCAAAATGGCACAATTAGGATCAAAGCCTTAATGGGGCAGTTCCAAAGAGTTATAAAACATTATTTGTGGGGTATTTTGAGCTAAAACTTCACATCTTTTACATCTTGTAAAAAGGTGCATAACGGGTCACCTTTAAGGCATAACACAGCATGTGAATAGGGTAATTTTTATATGATCAGATTAAAAAAAAATACATTTAAAAATAACAGTCTCAGTATTGACAGGTCTGTTAAAACAGTGTTATTGCCTGCAGTGTCTGGCCTTAATAAGCATTTGGGGTTTATTTCTTCTCAGTCACGTTCATCTGCATGTCATCAGTCAAGACTTCGACTCGCCGTGTTTGAAGAACAAGAAACACTGGAATTCCTTCACTACGGACTATTTTGTGGAGTCTCAAGGCGAGTAAAAAAAATAAATAAAATAAAATTAGCATGAAAACAGAAAAGATGCAACATTATCTTTGAGTTATTCTAGTTAAAATCACTTTTGATAACCCTTGTGTATTGTTCAAATTCCCTATTCGCTATGTTGGTGGCTGTTTTTGCCTCCGACTTCCATTATGAGGACATTTTTTGAAAGCCTTGACACCATATAATCATGCATTCTGGATTGTTGCTGGATTTCCCAGTTGGAAAGTGGTAAAACTTCATTTTTACTGTTTCAAATTCACCCAAGAGTGGATGAAAACATCCCTAACAGCACACAAGGGTTAATAAAATAAATCTTATTTCACATTTTTATAAAATTGAAATAGATTTACTGAAATGCCTTAAACTCTATAGATGAATAAAGCAAATATAATAAAACATTCAAACTAAAATTACAGTAGTAAAAGTACAGTAGTAGTTACTGGCATTTACTAATGTACACGATTGAAACTGGTCTTTGTCAAAATGTACAACTTTTTACATAACAAATTATTAAAGTCTAATTTTTTTTTAAATATTGATGAATGCATTAGTAAACATGAATTAACCATGAGTGATACATTTAAAGTTTCAGTAAGTTTTCTTTTTTAAATCAGGCTTATTTTAATTTAATTACTAATATATATATATATATATAAAAATATAATTTTTAACCTTTTAACTTTAAATTACTTGAGCACAAACAACTAAACTATTCTGACATAAAAATAATAATAATTGACTAAAAACTTACAATAATGCCTTTTAATTCATATTAGACCAGAATGTGCCCAAAAATACATTTTCCAAGCTGTTTACAGAAACAAGTATTTACCTGTGTGATGATCAAGTGAAACCTTCATGCTTTCCCCCCCCACAGATGTGATATCGATGCTGGAGAATGATGGGAAGGTGCAGGTGAAGGACGGTGCAGGTGAATTACTGAAGCTGCCGCTGCGCTGTCATGTGTGCGGTAAAGAACAGACCACCATACCCAAACTCAAAGATCACCTCAAAACACACATGCCTTCATAAACACACCAGCTACACACACACACACACACGTTTACAGTCACGTTCAATTTCACTGAATACCATCGATAAACTCAGTCTTCATGCATTCAGTTCATAAATGCAAATCATTATCAGTTTGTATGTTTCTTTGGTTTTTATTATTATTTTCCTATTACACTCATAACTTTCACACAAATGATGTGATTTAAAGCTGCAGTGTGTCATTTCTGGCCCAAAATAAAATTGTGCAGATTTATATCAAACTATTGGACTCAAATAAAAAGACATAAAAAAAGTTAGTGTTTCTTGTGATGCATGAAACGACACACTTCAGCTTTTTGGCACAAGAGAAAATGGCAACTATTGTAATGCGGTTCATTTACAGTAAAAGATAAGAGTCTCTTAGTATATTTGTAACAAAACTGCTGCACAAATCAAAATAAACAGTGCAAACATCAGCAGGAACTACTCTAGAATATTAAAATAAGACACTCGTGGACCCTCAAATCATATAAAAATGTCTTGCTGTGGAAAATCCATTATTATTGCTTGCATAGAAAAAAGAGAGAGTTCATGATAGTAGCACTGCATTTCAGAAAATTGTCAATAAGATAACATACAAAAAGCACCTTTAAAAAATAAAGTTGGATAACTGAAACTGGATTTTATGGAGTAAAACCCTTAAATGATCAAATATATAAAATACTAACGCATCTAGTTGATAGGTTCTGTATAAAATGTACTATCGTAATAAAACTAGTGCTGGGCAAAAATTAATCGCATCCAAAATTTAAGGTTTGTTTTGACAATTTAAGTGTGTGTATTGTGTATATTTATTTTGTGTGTGTAACATGTATATAATATATACACACACACACACACACACACACACACATGCATTTATTTGTGAAAATGTTTATATTTAAAATAAGAGTGATCAATTATATATTCACATTTAAATATGTAAGAATTGTTTTGTATAGTTTTGTATATCACATATACATAATAAATACATATAATATGTCAAAATAAACTTTTATCTTGGATGCAATTAATTTTTGTCCAGCACTTAAGTCAAAGCTGATATTTAGGCTTGCAAATTTCTATTTTTAAATGACTTGCGTGCATTTAGCTGCTCAAGTCTATTCCTTTGTGTGTTTTTCGGGAAAATAAAAATTTGGGAGCTAATATTAGCAGGCATACAGTACATCTGTGCATGTACCCTGCTCCTGGAGCTCTTCTAATGCCCTTTCATAAGGTCTGTCACATTATAATCCCTGAAGAGAAGCTCTTGCGCATCTCGGTAGCTCTTTGTTGGAGTGTCAGACGATGTTCAAAGCGTGGTGAGGTCTTCATCAGGCCAGTGTTCCTTCAGTCTGAAACAGAAATCACAACAGATCATCAATAGAGTGCATTAGTAGTGCTGCCTGCACATGTATATTTCCCATAGGGGTTTTAAACGGGACCTGTTATGCCCCGTTTCATAAGATGTCAGAAAAAGTCTCTGATGTTGCTAGAGTGTGTATGTGAAGTTCCAGCTCAAAATACCCCACAAATAATGTTTTATAACTCTCTGAAACCGGCACAATTAGGATCAAAGCCTAAAGGGGCCACTTTGGTGACTGTCGCTTTAAATTCAAATGAGCTTGTGCTCTTTTTAGAAGAGGGCGGAGCTACAGATGCCTGTGTGTGTGTCAGCATAGTGGCAGATTCAAAAACGAGAGTAACGTCCTATGCTAATGAGGGAGAGATTGTCATTATTGGGTGGGGCTCTCCCCCTCTGATGACACGTACAAAGGGAGAATGTCAATCAAAGTGTTTCTGCAGACAAATATAACTATCCAGTCATGCTCACCATAGATTTCATCTCCCGACTGTCTCCTTCTGCTTTGCTGTACTTCTCTGTGGCTTTCCTGGAGTTTTCTACAAACTCCTACATGAAGAAACATGTTTAATATGTTAGAAAACAACACAAGGCTGACACAGCTGACTTATTATAGAAGTTAGAGGTTCAGTGTGACCAGTGTCGGGTAAGTTACCTCAAATAAGTAATAAACGACTAATTATATCATTGAAAGTATATTTAAATTTTACTAATTACATAATTCAAATTATATTTCAATTACTCTTGTGTGGAAGGTAACTTTATCAGTCAATAATTTAATTACTTGAATTAATACTTAGTTAATTAGCTGCTTTGGATGGAAACACAGCTACAGAGTGCACGGTTTTCTCACCATGAGGCTCTTGTCCATGTAATATTCGCGGCCTGGACTGCCGTCGTTCTGCTTGGTGTCGATGGCGAAGCAGAGGAACAGGACGTCCACCACGATCTCGAAGACGGAGAGGAAACAATGAGCCACCAGGAAGGCGAACACACACACGATGATGAGCGGCAGCACCCAGACGCTGTATTCACGCTGGTAGTTCAGAGAGAGAACGCCCGCAAACGCCGTACACGACACGATCAAAATCTGCAGATACAAGATACACAGTTAAAAACAGCAGTCTGACTGGGCTCTATACGAGTTATACAGGTTATACAAGGCCCAATCCCGATTCTATTTTTTTTTTACTCCTACCCCTTCCCCATGGCCTTTGAAACGGAGTGTGAAGGGGGAGGTCTTTAAATTTACCCCTAAGAAATGGAACAGCAATACAACACCAGCACACGACATCATATGCTATCGTGAGCTCTTACTTTATATGAGATTGACGATGGCGACTGCTGTAGTTATTCCAGTTGCATTATGTTTTGGTATTTATCTTCAATAAATCACTGAAGGCAACGATATCATGTTATATCAATATAATGTGGCAATAAGCTCGTAGCCGTTCTGTGCATTTACACCGTGGCCATATTCATCTATGTAAACACAAGAAAACGCCGTTAACGTTATACCAGATACCTTAAAAAGGTAATTCCCAGCAACTAGACTTTTCTGACAGGGTATTGGAGTGACAGATGTGAAAGTATGTTGTGGGAATACTACACAGGAGCTATTATTATGGATTATAGATGGCCAATTTTTTTTTAAGAATGACTAAAACATGAACAATGTTATGAATGTATCAAAACATATGCTTGTTTGTTGTAAAAATTGTTAATAATGCCAAAAAATACTAATTTGTGCATCTCCTGACTCCTGACTGGTGTAGATAGTGTTAATAAAGCATTTACCCCTTGGTTTCTAGTGTGGTCCTGGAAAATCTACCTAACTCTTCCCCTTAGCCCTACCCCTTCAAGCTACAGAAAATTGGGACACCCCTACACCTTCATGTGAAGATGCAAAACGAGGGTTAGGGGTAAGGGGAAGGGCTATAGGGTAGAATTGGGCCTAAAGGTTTTGAGAAGTCATTCGCACATAAATTGAGCAATAGCAAAAACAATATTTAAAAATAATTTCAATAAGAAAACAATGTTTTAAAAAAATCTAAACGTTAACAAATGGAAATGCAATGAGTTAGCTGAATTACTGAAATGACAAGCTAGAATTGAAATAAAGATATATTGAAGAAGGTGTTAAAAATATTTCAACAATAAAACAAAATGACTAAAGCACATAATAAAACTCAACCAAAAAATAAATAAATATTCAAATAAAAAAAATATATAAAGCCTTAAAAGTGCATTATGTTGCCCAACAGCAGTAATATTTGTCAAACTGTAGAGTGTCCTCTGCTTGTTGCTGTATGTGGGCGGAGTAATACACAAGGGTGAAGAGGCTGGTCGAGTGCTATTACTGGCAGAATAATCACAGATTCAAGAACCAGACAGAACTGTTGTATAAATATTAAATATATAACTATTATATAATACCAATATTACTAAAACTAAAGTAAAAACATTTCTAAAAACACTAACATTAAAATCTTAAAATAGGAATAAAACTATAAATCCTAACAGAATAACACTGAACTAATCAACATAAATATTATATTTTAATTTCTTTAAATGAATCTAAAGAAAATAATTACTTTATTATTGCCATATCAGCAACTTATGGCCATTTCAAATAAAATTACATTTATTTATATTTATAAAGGATTTTATAAAATGGATTTTTTATTTTACATGAACAACAAAATTCACCAAAATAAAAAGATGAAATAAAATGATAAAAACAAAACTCAAATTAAATAATAATAAATATCTAATAAAAGCTTAAATGAACATTGCCAATGTTGCCATAGCAACAAACTGAAATAAAATAAGCTATTTCAGTCAAAATGGACTTATAATTGGAAGTGGCCAATCGGTTTTTCATGTAAATAAATGCAACATAAATATTAGATAAAAAAAAAAAATAAATGCAACAAAAATGACACTTGATTGCATTAACATGTAAATAAAAAGCTAATTTAAAAAAAAATGTATAAACACAATCTCTTTACATAAATTCTATATAAAAAAATAATACAAAATGATCTGCATTTTACCTTTCCCAAAAACAGCACAAAGTCTCCGACGCTGTTGATGGCAGCCACACGGAGAGCGTTTTCTGCCAGGATGAAGAGAGCGTCTCGAGCAGACGTGCAGAAATTAGTGCTGTTAATGGCCGTGGCTGTATAAGCATTCTGAAGAAAAGCCACACGATTAATATGTCAAATCAAAAATATAGAAACCTTTTATAAATCAACATATAACGTGCGCAACATATAAATGCACAGCTCACCATGTTCAAATAAGACAGGCACTTTTCCAGACACCACAAACAGCAGATGCAGGCCTTCAGCATGCAGCGAGCACACGCATTCTCCTGCAGCAAAAACACAACCGTTTACTGGACCAAAAGACTGGAAGAAAATTAAGACTTTTTAGAGGAAATACTGTGAAAATTTTTCTTTGCTCTGTTAAACGTTCATTCACTTTCTTTTTCGACCTAGTCCCTTTATTAATCCAGGTTCACCACAGCAGAATGAACCGCCAACTTATCCAGCGGATGCCATTCCAGCTGCAACCCATCACTGGGAAACACCCATACACACTCATTCACACACACACACACACACACACACACACACACACACTACGGACAATTTAGTTTACCCAATTCACCTATAGCGCATGTGTTTGGACTGTGGGGGAAACCGGAGCACCCGGAGGTAACCCACGCCAACACGGGGAGAACATGCAAACTGCACACAGAAATGCTAACTGAACCAGCCAAGACTCGAACCAGCGACCTTCTTGCTGTAAGGCGACAGTGCTACCCACTGCGCCACCGCACCCTCTGTTAAATATTGCTTGGGAAAAAAATATATATATATATAAAACATCATAAAAATTTAAATAAAAAAATTCACAGGATTGCTAATAATTTGTGTTCAACTGTATATTAAAATCCTGTTTATGCCCTTTGTTCCTGTGATTTGGACTTGAGCTCCAGATTTAAAGGGACAGTTCACCCAAAAATGAATATATATTCACCATTTACTCTCCCTCATGTGGTTCCAAATGTTTGAGTTTATTTTTTTCTTGTTGAACACAAAAGTAGATATTTTGAAGAATGTTGGAAACCGGTAACCATTGACTTCCATAGTAGGAAAAACAAATACTATGGAAGTCAATGGTTACAGGAGGGAGGGAGTACCTGAGGGAGAGTGAATAGTGAGTATATTTTCATTTTTGGGTGAACTGTCCCTTTAAATATGGAGTATTTAAAAATAAAAAGAAAGTCCAAATCACAGGAATACATTGGATTTTAATATATGTTTTTATTTATCATTAATAACTGAAGCCTTAAAGACCAGAAGAGGCTTAAAAAGAAACCCAAGTTGATTTTCTGGTTGGAGATGTCTGTGTTTGGTCTGACCTTTCCTTTGAGCTGGCTGTGGATATAAGTGAGGATGAGGCGAGGGATCTCCACCAGAGTGATGATGAAGGCTCCTTTAGCCACGGTGCCCAGGTGAAAGCGCATTAGACGCAGCAGAGACGACACGATGGGTGTGAAGGGCAGCTGAGACTTATCTCTGCAAACACACAGAACACATGTTTTTTAGATGGCGTGTCAAGATCTGTCACAAGCAGCGCTGCTCATCACTGTCAGATCCAAAAGCAGTGGACCAATCAGAAGAGCTCGGAGGTGAGGCAACTGTTGCAAGCTTCTGTTTATAGTAGAAAGTTGATATTACGGCTGTATTATTTACAATTATATCATGCTGGAGGAGGCGCTCATTGTGGCATTGTCCAGATATCCTGAGTTATATGATATATCTTCAAGTGTTTATCATAACATATTTCGAATGAGTCCGTCATTACACCACGTTCATAATATCGCATCACATGGACCTCGCAATATGGTGTGGTTTTCTTAAAACCCATTCCTGAGCGCTGCGTCTTGTGTTTTTAGAAGCAAAGACACATTCGGTGTGAATAAGCACTAAGGCTTGCTAGACAGGCAAACTCGCTCCTGTTTGTGTCGACAATCTGGTAACCTGCATTGTTGGAGGGGCCGGGGAAAGAAAAAAGATAAACCCTCTGCAATATTTTGAGTTTGGACTGCAATTGGTCAATCCTACATACTACACATTTAGGTATTTACTGACCTCGTGAAGTAGTAAGTGACCACAGCTCCAGCGATGGTCATCTGCTGACAGGCCAGGATGAACTCGCTGACCCAGATGAGGCCAACGGCGTGATACCAGACCATATACTGCAGCGGACCGTCCATCTGAAAATCCACCAGACCTGTCTGATTATTCTTCACCGGACTGCCTGTGGATACATATATGGTTACATGTATATATGGCATATACATTATAAAAAATTAATATGTAAATAATAATAAAAAAATATATATATATAATATGAAATTGTACACTTATTAAAAAAATTATAATACAAAATTATATGTGTGTATGTATACAAGTAAATAAATAATGTAAAAGCATTAAAGATAAAGCATAAAAGCAAATAAAGATAAAAGCATATATATATATATATATATAATTTATATATGTTATTTATTAAATACAACATTTTAAATAATAAAAAAATTTAAATAGACAAATTATTAAAACAACAACACAAAGTATGTCATAAATATTTTTTATTTTATTTATATTATATTAATTATATAATAAATAAATAAATACATTAAATAAAAAGACCATATATAAAATGTAAGAACATTATTTCCAGGCATCACTGTGTATAAACAGCAATATTACAGCGCTAGAAATAAGCGTTCATATTTTCAATCTTTGACGTTTTGTATTATACATAAATGGTGGCATAATGTTTACCATGCTTAGGATCTGTCTTTAAGCATTTTAATATGTACTACACGAGTGCAACCAAATCAAGATGATTTATATCAGGGGTGTCAAACTCAGTTCCTGGAGTGTCGCAGCCAGTTCCAGCCCTGCTTCAACACCTATCTGTAGGTATCAAACAAGCCTAAAGCACTCAATTAGTTTGATCAGGTTTGTTTAATTAGGGTTGGAACTAAAGTGTGCAGAGCTATGGCCCTCCATGAACTGAGTTTGACACCGGTGATCTATATATACAGATCTATAGGTATGATCAGACCTGCAGTGCCGAGGCAGAGCAGCACAGAGATCCAGTAGACCCAGAAGAGCATGAGTGTGAGGAAGGTCCAGAAGGGCTGCAGCGCCAGCAGAGGCAGATGAGTGAACACTTTACCAGCCACATGAAACAGAGCGATGGTGAGAGCCACACGCTTCCTCATGAAGAACATCAGCAGCAGCAAGAGGACCTGAGACACACAAACACAAAGATATATAAATCAGTTATTAGAAATGAGTTATTAAAACTATTATGCTTAGAAATGTGTTAAAAAAATCCTCTTTCCATTAAACAGGAATTGGGGAAAAAAATTATACAGGGGGCTAATAATTCTGACTTCAACTGTAGTTGAATAGTTCTGTAGCAGTGAGTGTTTGCAGGCGTACAGTAAAGATGGTGGCTCCTATGGCGTAGACAAGCAGGGCCTGCTGATTGTCGTGGGCAACCTCCACATCATGAGCCGGCATTGTAGCATTTAATGCTTTCCCCTGATCCACATACAGCCACCAGAGGATCCCACAACCACCTGACAAACACACAGGAGACTCACTTAAAGAGACAGACAAAAAGATTGTAATAGATTCTGCGTTTTCTTTTTATATATAGTATACAACTAAGCACATGTGGTCAGAACACAAACAAGTAGCAGGTAATAGAGTATTAAGCATTCTCCCAAAAAAAAGCCTGTCTAAGCAAAATGCTAAATGCTTTGGGTGTGTATGGATGTTTTCCAGAGATGGGTTGCAGCTGGAAGGGCATCCGCTGCGTAAAACATATGCTGGATAAGTTGGCGGTTCATTCCGCTGTGGCGACCCCAGATTAATAAAGGGACTAAGCCGAAAAGAAAATGAATGAATGAATGTTTACTGTTCCAAAATATTTGACGTTGTTTTTTTATAAAATATATTGTGATCATTGGGGGAAAAAGTTGTGTTTTTCTACCCAGACATTTAAAAAGAAGATATTTTAGAGCAGTACCGTGATATTTTTATCCAAGGTTATCATACCGTCAGAACCTTATACCGGCTCTTGCCTAGTGAGAATATGTTCAGACTCACCGACTGAGCCGATCACCACCACAGCTGTGAGAATCCAGACCAGCAGCACAGATATATAGCGGATCACCACCATCATTATCAGGGACAGAACTGAACACACAAAACACACTTTAGACACACTTAATCTTCCAACGCATGCAAATCTGAGTTATTACTAAATAAAAGTATTTTAAAATGAAAAATAATGTAAATGCATTTTGTTTATTTCAGTTACTTGTCAACAAAACATTTCTACTAATTTACTTTTATTGAAAATTGTCAACTAATTAACAAATGCAAATTAATAAAGACTATATTTAAAAAATGTAGAACAAAAAAAATTGCAATGAACAGAAAATCTATATTTGAGCTCAATAAGAAAAATTTAAAAAAAAAAACAGATAACAGTTATACAGATCATTTGGATCAAATTACTAAAACAAACTAAAATTAAACAGAATGATACTAATATAATAATAATAATAAAAATAATAATAAAAATAATAATAATAATAATAATAATAATAGTGATGCAAATCAGGCAACATACAGAATATTTCCCAAATTATTTTTAACAGAGCAAGAAAAAAGAAAAAATTCACATTATTTCCTATAACATTTTTATTCTGGAGTCTTTTTTGTTTTAGTTTGGTTGGAATAATAATAATAATAATAATAATAATAATAATAATAAACTGCTAATATCAATATTATTAGCCCCTTTATATATATTTTTAATTGTCAACAACAAACTTATCCATTAACTTGCCTAGTTAACCTAATTAAGCCTTTAAATGGCACTTTAATGGCACTAGTATCTTGTAAAATAACTAGTAAAATATTATGTACTGTCATCATGGCAAACACAAAAGAAAGATGTTATTAAAACTATTAGATTTAAAAATGTTTTGAAGAGATATCAGCACTTGGTAAATATTTGGAAATGATAATTCCTATCATATACAGTATATCTGAGTTCAAGTGTATATATATATATTTTTATTATTTTGTACAAGTGGACGGTTTCATGCCATCTGCTTGTATATAGTTTTATATGCATGTATGAATGAATCATAATGTGAATAAAATATTGACATTAATAAAACAAAAGTTGCTGTGTTTACCGAGTGCGAGCAGACAGAGGCCCATGATGATCTCTTTAGCCATCATGACTCCAGCAATGACCCGATGGAGCACACTGTTATCACTGACGAATGTGATGAAGGCCTTCGCAAACGTAGCAAAACATGAGATGTCGACCGGCATACAGCGGTGAAACACCGGCAGAGACGCACTGACAAAACAGAGTAATATATATATATCATATTTAGAAATATAACAAAACAAAGAGCATTTTCTTTTTCTGCAAACAACAGATGTAATGCTTCACACATACTGTATATATTCATTTATAAACAACACAATACTAACGTTTAACTTACAAAGAATGAAGAAATCAATATTTGTTGAAATAACCAATATTTCCTAAATCACAGCATTTGTTAAAACCTATTTATGTAGAATTGCTTTTGATACTCAGTAGTGCAAAATGCAGTTTTATGGACATTCTTGTTCTTGTTTTCTTACCATCTTATGTGTTTTAATGTGTAATTTTGCTTTAATTAATGCAAGAATTAGATGCTTTGTTTCCAGTGAGGACTTAGAGAAACTTGTTCATGCTTTTATCAGCAGCAGGGTGGATTACTGTAACGGCCTCCTCACTGGCCTTCCCAAAAAGACAGTCAGACAGTTGCAGCTCATCCAGAACGCTGCTGCCAGGATTCTGACCAGAACCAGAAAATCAGAGCACATCACACCTGTCCTCAGGTCTTTACACTGGCTCCCAGTTACATTCAGAATAGATTTTAAAATATAAATACTTGTCTATAAATCACTAAATGGCCTAGGACCTCAATACATTACAGATATGCTCACTGAATACAAACCTAACAGATCACTCAGATCTTTAGGATCATATAAACTAGAAATTCCAAGAGTTCAGTCAAAGCAGGGTGAATCCGCCTTCAGCTACTGCGCACCCCGCTGCTGGAATCAGCTTCCAGAAATGATCAGATGTGCTCCAACATTAGGTACATTCAAATCCAGACTGAAAACACATCTGTTTAGCTGTGCCTTTACTGAATGAGCACTGAGCTACGACCGACAGATCGCACCATTATGTCTTTCTTTTCTTTTACATTCTTTTATAACCTGTTTTAACACATTTTAATCTGTTTTTATATTATTTGTTTTTATTTTTTATACTTCTCTCTTTTATTCCCGTTTATGTAAAGCACTTTGAATTGCCACTGTGTATGAAATGTGCTATATAAATAAACTTGCCTTGCCTTAATGCTGTAAAGCACTTTGGGCAGCCCCCTGCTTGTAGTAAGGTGCTACATAAAGTTGCTTGATTGGTTATTTGACCAATTGTCATTATAAAAAACAGAACAGCAATACTTTTACTTGAAATTTGGAAAAAACATAAAGGTTAAGAGACAAATAATGTGTTTTTTGAGCATAAACTCTGATTTCTGAAGGATCATGTGTAGGCCCACAAGGAATCTGCGCATGCAGAAATCTGCAGATTTTTAGCCCATCATTGAGTCTATTTATTTACTTGTGTAAATGTGTATAAATTTATATTTATTCAGTTTTGAAATTAATTTCAATAACAACATTGACTAATATGAAAGTGTTTATTTGATTTATTCGCAATACAGTTTGTAAAGTAATATTTTCTGTCTTTTAGTAGATCTATTATATAAGAGACTTGCTGTGTTTACCAAATACGTGGATCTAGATGGATTTGCATTGTAAACATTAAATAGAAATTTAAAAGGTATTATTTTATTATTTCATATATGAAGTTATGATACTCCCAAAATCATTCCACATAAATCTGCAGAATTTTTACAAAGTTCTCCGCAGAAATAGCATAAAATGTCCGCAGATTCTGTCTGGCCCTAATCATGTGACACTGAAGACTGGAGAAAATTCAGTTTACAGGAATAAAATTATTGTAAAAATATATTTACACAGAATTCTTTTTTATGAATAATATATTTCAACATATTTCTGTTTACCAAATTAATAATATAAGTGCTCGGCATAAATGAGTACACCGGCTTTTGAAAATGAATATTTCTATCCGTCTCTCAGTGAACATCGCCAATATACTTTGGTACATTAAAATAAGAGTTTGACCCTTTAACCTGACATCTTTAGGAACAGAAAGATAATACGTTTAAACTTAAACAAGTTATTGGAAAAAATACAATGTGTAAAACATATGCTGTGTGAAACATATGCTGGATAAGTTGGCGATTCATTCCCCTGTGGCGACCCCTGATGAATAAAGGGACTAAGCTGAAAGAATATGAATGTCTCTCTTGATTTTTCCTGTTTATTACAATTTTTTTATATATTTTCCCCAAACATATTGATTTGCGTGTACTAATTTTTAAACAGAAATCTTAATTTTTTTGTTAGATTAATTCCAGTTTCATAATAAAACTGACTTTCTCCAAACTATTTCCTAAAATTATAATTTAAATCTTACCACAAAAACCTAAACAGCACTGTTATTCCACCAAAATATAATCATGTCTATTTTTTTATCAACTAAAATGAACTCCAACATCAGAAACCTACCTCGGAAAAACAGGAAGTTTTGGACATTTCACATCTTTATTAGGATTAGACGAATAAGCCTCGGGCTGTACATCATAGGTGCATAAAGCAGATCCTACAAACAACAAAACATTATTAGCTAGAGGTCACCATTTGTGACTCAGGACCACAAAACCATTGTTCAGTTGCTCGGGTGTATTTGTGGGAATATCCAAAAATACACTGAAGTAAACATCATGTTTTATAAAGATATCTTGTACATTTCCAGTTGTAAATAAATCAATACTAATTAAAAATTAAGTGCTGAGCAATGCATATTACTAATTAAAACAAAATAATTATATGCACCGCTCAGATTAATGTTTAATTAATCTTTCAATTTTTAAAGACTCTTAATTTTTTATTTTGTTTCTACATTTTTCAACTTTAAACAGGAATTTTCTCAGGATTTAGATCTATTTTTTTTTAACTCCCAGCTTGAAAACGTTGCATCTCAACCAAATATTGTCCAATTTATAACTTGTCATTCACATTTGAACTCATCTATACACACAAACAAACACACGTTCATTCAGCTCACCGTTAACTATAGCGAACTTGGTGAGGTCCTCATAGGTGTCCAGCTTAACTCTGGGACACTTCGACACGCATAAAGCCACAGATTTAATCTTTCTCTTAGTAATGTCAATTTTGCAGGGGTCCAGGAAAAACACATACCTGTGAGGAAAAACCATTGAGAAATGGGTCATTCAACACCTGTGAGTGTGAAGTTATTATGAACTGTGTTGTTATTGTTGCACATGCATATTTTTATTAGACATCGATTTATTAGCATTAAGACGCAGCAGCTTTCGAGAGGTTGCATAGCCCTCGCTGTGGCTGACGCTGACGCACATCTCTCAAAAAATGTAACTACATGTCACAACAATGCGTAGCGCAAGCCTTGTGATTGGTCGGCTTCATAGCTGTGACCAATGTGGGTGGGACTGAGAGCCACGAGCCTGACGGAGCGAGTGTTTACAAGTGTGGGGTCCCGTGAAGGAGCTCTAGACGGAAACTGTTGTTTTGTGTTTACCTTATGATTAAAGTTGTTGCACGTCCGTCGGTTCCCGCCGCTGAATGAGCGTGTTTGAGCTACTTGTACATTAAGGTAGTGTTCAGAAAAAACAAAACCCCCGCAAAGAAACTCGACACAGAGGAACATAGAAACCCGCTGCCAGCTAGCGTTTCTGAAGTGTTATTGAAGAGCAACACAAACAGCACGCAGAAGTATAAATGCACGACTACGCGCAAGGCAGGCGCCGTGGGTCACGCCGATCACTCGATGCAGAAGTATAAACCAGCCTTTAGACATTAGTTTATTTTCCTATATCGCACGTTTCTACTGCCACAACTCCTACAGTACAATCAGAACCAAAAACATCTAAATGTAAATGGCAGCAAAAACATCTACATCCATTAATGGTGTGAAGAAAGCAGAAACCTGAGATTGTACGGTAGTTCACATAGAACAAAACACGTTTTGGAAAAAACCTTTTCTCCAATCACAGACATTCATATTTAGGCGGGATTAGATTTCCCATAGGATCGCCGAGTTTGCTGGAAAACAGTAGGTCATTTGCTCTGGAATATTTACAGAGGTCGTGTGAGAAAGACCAACATGGCAGATTCGGACGGGGTTAAAATCACAATGCACAATTGTGAAACGTCCCCAAGTAAAACTAGTCCTGTCAGAATAGGGCTAATGAGTATATTGGCGGGCCTCACGGTGGCACAGTGGGTCGCATAATCGGCTCACAGCAAGAAGGCCGCTGGTTCGAGCCTCGGCTGGGTCAGTTGGCATTTCTGTGTGGAGTTTGCATGTTCTCCCCGTGTTCGCATGGGTTTCCTCCGGGTGCTCCGGTTTCCCCCACAAATCCAAAGACATGCACTATAGGTGAATTGGGTCACTACTATCTGTATGTAGTGGATGAATGTGTATGTACAGGAGAATTGGGTAAGCTAAATTGTCCGTAGTGTATGTGTGTGAATGAGTGTGTGTGGATGATTTCCAGTGATGGGTTGCAGCTGGAAAGACATCCGTTGCGTAAAACATATGCTGGATAAGTTGGCGGTTCATTCCGCTGTGGCGACCCCAGATTAATAAAGGGACTAAGCCGAAATGAAAATGAATGAATCAGTATATTGGCCACGTCTATACACTCTCAGAAACTGTACTAAAGCTGATACAACAAGTTTACACAGTTCACGTTTGTATCTAAAAGGTCCATATTGGTATCTTAATAAAAGTATATTATTAATAAAAGTATATATTAGCAATGACGTTGACTACAGAATACACAAGACGTGTCACTCGTATAGTTTGAAGGGGTTAAAAGTGTAATGTCAATATGGCAAATGAAGTCCCGCCTTCTAGTACAGGAGCCGATCATCGATTGCTATGGAGTGAGGATTCTCCAGGGGAAGGGTTCGGACCAGACATGAGTTTCTGCAGATTTTGTGATTCGAACATTTAGAAACGAAACTAAAGACACAGATGTCGTTTAATTTGATTGATGATTCCTAATATGAAATGTAATCATAAGCTTGGCAAGCACTTGTTGAGAATGTGATGTTTCCCCATTCAAACAAAATGCCCAAGAGGCGTTTCAAAGATGGCCGCCAAGTGAAATGACTTAACTTTAAGGGTCTTTGATATTAGTACCTAAAGTGTACATATTAATCACTAAAAAGTAGCTCTCCTCCATCCTCATCATAGTTTTGAACCATTATTTTAGATTGTAGATTAGATAGCTGTTTAAAACTATTTAAAAACTAATTAAAAGCTGATTAAAAGTTTCAGCAAATATTGCAACAAGTATTTTTTTACTTGATACCATCCTATGGCTGCTCATTGCTTGTTTTGACTCACTTTCGGTTGCTGTGGTCCAGTCCGCTGTGCTCGATGCCTGGGATTTTGGCGTTTTTCTGGCCACAGGTGTTGCCATAGCTGTCATACCCTGATATGAGTCTGGTAGCGGCTCCTGTCGCGATGGCGAAACCACAGATGCAGAGCTGCCATACAAACACAAGATCACGATGATCACCACAAGCAGTACAATACCAAGCTATTTTTCTTATGTTCGTAATTGTATTTGTAAGTATAGGCATTATTTAGCTTTATTTTCCTTTTCATTAAAGCCACTGATGATGCTTCGTTCTCTTACCATGCCGATATTGAAGAGGATGAAGAGCAGCAGCCATGGTATATCTGTGCACTTTCTCTGCTCTAAAGGCTTCCAGTTGCGTTCCTTCTGTAGTGCAGATCACATGAGTCAATGACAAGATGATAAAACACTTGATTTAAACGAAAGATCACAGTTTGGCCTCATAATTCTCATTAATTGGCACATTTAGACACAACCAAATTTGCTGGACGTAAGCATAGTAAAAGTCAAAGTAGAGAATGAGCATTAAAAGGTAGAAAGCAAATAAGACTATCAGAGTTAAGCCAATAAGAGTATTAATAAACCAGTAATTAAAGAGTATTAAGAGAGAGGGAAAACTGATAGGCCTTTAAGCAGACTTTAAGACAGAAATAGAAGCCATTTCTGTTCAATACTCAGCCATTGTCATTTTAAATCTTTATACTTTGCTGTTAGCCATAGTATATTACTCTTATTATTAAACGTCAATGGCTACTGGTTTGGAAACATTCTTCGAAACATCTTCTTTTGTAATTTAAAAATAAATAAAAAGAAACCTGTAAAGTTAAGAAGCACTTGAAGGTGATTAAAAAATAAAAATTTTATGGATAACTTTAACATTTGTGCAAAAAAACAACAACAAAGTTTTGATCTGAACATAGCTGAAATATATCAAATAATAAGTGATCATATCACATTTGAACACACTTGAAGTTATTAAAACTTCTTGCTGACAAATGGGTATAAATCTAGTAGTTTAAAAGATTTGGCAAAGTATAAATAATAATTAATAATAATAATTAAAATGAATGAGTAATATAGATGCGAATGGAAGGGCGTCTGCCATATATAAAACATATGCGAGGGTAATAGGCGATTCATTCCGCTGGTATACTGGTATTAATAAACCAGTAATTAAAGAGTATTAAGAGAGAGGGAAAACTGATAGGCCTTTAAGCAGACTTTAAGACAGAAAGAGAAGCCATTTCTGTTCAATACTCAGCCATTGTCATTTTAAATCTTTATACTTTGCTGTTAGCCATAGTATATTACTCTTATTATTAAACGTCAATGGCTACTGGTTTGGAAACATTCTTCGAAACATCTACTTTTGTTATTTAAAAATAAATAAAAAGAAACCTGTAAAGTTAAGAAGCACTTGAAGGTGATTAAATGGTGACTAAATAATTATAATTTTATGGATAAATTTAACATCAAAACTTTGTTGTTGTTTTTTTTTTTTTTTTAATCTGCACATACTTGAAATATATCAAATAATAAGTGATCATACCACATTTGAACACACTTGAAATTATTAAAACTTCTTGCTGACAAATGGGTATAAATCTAGTAGTTTAAAAGATTTGGCAAAGTATAAATAATAATTAATAATAATAATTAAAATGAATGAGTAATATAGATGCGAATGGAAGGGCGTCTGCCATATATATAACATATGCAAGGGTAATTGGTGATTCATTCCGCTGTGGTGATCCCTGTTAAATCAGGGACAAAGAGTAATATGGATCTGCACTGTGATCCTTAAAGGAATAGTTCACCCAAAAATTACTATGTCTTACTAATTTACTCATCCTTTCCTTTTTCCAAAACTGTTTTGAGTTCCCTTCTTCTGTTGAACACAAAAGAAGATATTGCAAAGAAAGCTGGAAGCCTGTAACCACTGACTTCCACAGTATTTGTATTTCCTACTATAGAAGTTAAAGGATATTGGTTTTCAGCATTCTTCAAAATATCTCCTTTTGCGTTCAACAGAAGAAAGACACTCATAAAGGTTTATAGCAACTTGCGAGTAAAACATAACATAATTAAAAGTAAAACGTAATTTTTCGGGTAAACTATCACTTTAAAAAGTGTTTTAAAAGCATTAAGCGTGGTAGTAAATGAATAGGAGTGTCTCACACCTGGCCTCGTTATCAGTAAAAACCCGGAAATGAGCTTCACACTGTTGACAAACAAAACCCTGACCCTCGGTTTTGTAATATTTTAGATTATATGCATTTTAAAAGACCTCATATAATGTGCAAACCTTCTCGGTAATAAAACACAATTTAAAAGACTCTCAATTGCATGTAAATGATCGCATTGTGAGAGTTTAATCTTACGTTTACACTCTGCACGCGCTTGTTTGAGTGTAAAAAAGTTTCCATCTGTGAATCTGCAGGCATTTCCACCATGTTGTGTTTATTATTTCTTACCTGTGTGCTCCCGCAGCATCCCATAGCTGATGAGAATCACAAACACGTCTAAAAAACACTGTAGAGAATGATTGAGTCGCCAGTTGTCGTGCTGCTGTTTCGGAGGAATGAGTGGAAAAGTTGCACAAGGGTAACTTAAATAAATACTTAAAAAATGGCGTCGTAAACAAACACACGTCCGCTACAGCAGCCACGCGGGAATATAAAGCAGACTGAAGCCGCTAATGTCAGTAAATGGATAATGAGGATGTGTTTTTTTCAGGATCGGAGGTGCTGTAAATCTCCTTTGAGAACTCCGCGATAATGTGAAGGCGGAGCTGCGCGTTTCTGCTCCTCCTTTTCCTCTGTCACGCCGGAGAGCATCGAAATGTCTGCAAATATTTCACCCTCCTGAGATACATTATCAAGAGTTGAAGGAGTCCGACTGTTCATACCTGCTGGGAGATGAATTTAAGATCAGGCACACCGCCACACGCGTGTGATATTCTAGTAATGTCATTGAATTGGTCAGGTTTGATTGATTCGCGAAACATGTTCGGTTCTTTGAAATATGATTCATTTGAAGTGATTCAGTTAATATGATTGTTAGATTAAATATTAAAATCTAAGATTAATTCATTCTTATTTCGCCAACATGCCAACACGCCACGCCAACACGGGGAGAACATGCAAACTCCACACAGAAATGCCAATTGACCCAGCCGGGGCTCGAACCAGCGACCTTCTTGCTGTGAGCCGATTGTGCTACCCACTGCGCCACCGTGCTGCTAAAATCTAAGATTAAAAGACAAAGATGCGCATTAATGTGGTGATTTGTTGTAAATAATTATTTTTTGTTTTGGCTCGATCACGTTCAACAACAGGGGATGTCGTATAAAACGAACCTGGTGTTAAATTGGACTATATAATAAAATGCAGCTATTTAATTTTTAGAAATGCCAAAAAGGTTGGTGAATCGAGCCTTTGAAGAGATTCTTTAGCATGAGCGGATCGAATGAACCGATTCGTTTCCGTGAGTGGGCTCGTTTTCTTTGACTTTACCACCATCTGGCGGAATGAACAATGGTCCGCGACCATTTTATGGCTTCAACATGGAAGGTTTTGCGCAGAGCTTCACAAACGATTGAGTTCTCAGCTTGAAACAGTAGTTTATAAGTGTTACGGAGATTTTAATGATTGTTTTGGGTACAGCTTAAACTAATTGGCAAGACAAATCAAGTGTGGAATAGAGCAAAATGGAGATGCCGGGGATTGAACCCGGGGCCTCATACATGCAAAGCATGCGCTCTACCACTGAGCTACATCCCCGGTGGAAAAATCATGTAATGACTTGGAAACCCGGATTAATGGGGGATAATGTGGTATTATATGTATGTTTGTTCATTCATTCATTCATTCATTCATTTTGTTTTCGGCTTAGTCCCTTTATTAATCTGGGGTCGCCACAGCGGAATGAACCTCCAACTTATCCAGCATATGTTTTACACAGCGGAAGCCCTTCCAGCTGCAACCCATCACTGGGAAACATCCATACACACTCATTCACACACACACACACACACACACACACACACACACACACACACAATTTAGCTTACCCAATTCACCTATAGCGCATGTCTTTGGACTTGTGGGGGAAACCGGAGCACCCGGAGGAAACCCACGACACCACAGGGAGAACATGCAAACTCCACACATAAATGCCAACTGACCCAGCCAGGACTGGAACCAGCGACCTTCTTGCTTTGAGGTGACAGTGCTAACCACTGAGCCAGTGTGCCACCTCCTTTTTCATTCATTCGTTCATTTTCTTTTCGGCTTAGTCCCTTTATTAA
>CAIGQW010053927.1:2118324-2130803 GCA_903798125.1 Danio choprae | reverse complement strand
ATCTATCTATCTATCTATCTATCTATCTATCTATCTATCTATCTATCCCTGAAAACTTATAAATTAATTAACCTGACACCTAATAAAAACTAAGAAATATAAATATATATACAAATATATATAATTTTTTTTAAATTCAAGCAAATTCTAAATACTTACAAATACAAACACAACATCACAAGTACCTAAATAACAGATACAAATGACCAAAATACTGACACGTTCAATATTTAGCAACAGATCGCATAAGTCGACGGTCCAGAGCTCAAACTACATTTCAGACTAGATTGAGTGATGAAGGGATGGATTGAGAGTGTACCTGGATCACCTTCAGAGTCGTTGAAATCAAAGTCGTCTTCAGTAAAAGGCTTCAAGCAGCTCTGATGATCCCCGAATGCATGTCTGCGGTTCCTGCGTGCAGGCAGAGTCCCGTCTGACACACAACACACAGAGAAAAACACAGTAAAGCGGGAGTTTCCAAAGACACAGCAGGCAAATGTTTACCTGACAGCAAAAGTGTTGGATTTACCTGACGTTTCAGCATCCACACCACAGTCTTCGGCCACTTTCAGGAAAATCTGGTAAAAAAAAAAAAGACACAAAAAATTTATTTTATTCACATTCTTGCATGAAATTAAAGATGTGCCAATTGTCAGGTTCGGTTGTGTGTTTTTGTTAACAAACATAATATGGGAGTTAATGGTAGGGAGTTGAAAAAGAATATAAGTGAAATGAAATAAGGTAATAAAAAATAGGCAAAATGAAAGAGAAGAGAATGAATAAAAAATATAATATTTTTTTAAGAAAAAAAAAAAAAATAATAATAATAATTTATAAAATATATATATAAATAAATACATAATCAAAAAACAAAAAGGTGATCATAAAAAACATAAAAATAAAAAAATTAACAAAGATAAAAATAAATAAAGAAATAAAAATAAATAAAGAAATAAATAAAGAAACAAACAAACAAAGAAACAAACTAAAGAAAGAAATAAAATAAATAAAAATGAATAAATAAAGAAATTAAGAAATAAACATAAGAAAATAAAAAATAAACAAATAAACAAACAAACAAACAAACAAATGAATAATAGGTGATTGCTCTGAACTTTATTTGATGTCAGAAAATAATTAATATTTGTAAATCATTTTCTGAACTGGCCAATTAGCTTGTCAGAAATGTATCACTACACATAATGAAGTGAATGAAATCTTCAGTGTTCGGTTACCTCTTCAAGAGTGGTGTCGGAGATGCCGTAGCTGGAGATACTGAGGTCTGTGAGCCGGTCGTCGATCTCATGGAAAAGTTCCACAAACGCTCCGGCTTTGGCGGATTCGTACGGCAGAACGTATGTGATTTCATGACCGAGATCCTCCACCAGTCTGGCTGTAGGAACATGCTTGAAGATCACATTAGAGATCAAGGAGATGTCTGGAGGATGGAGAGAAATGAGAAAACACTCAAAACGTGCGCAAATTTGATCCAAAAGTAATGTTTTGGAAAGAAATGAGGGTCAGGATATAATGGGAGAACTGACCCTTTTAAGAGTTTGATCAGTTCCATATATAACCCAGCATTATTTTAGTTTCAGTTATATAAAATTAAAGTCACCGTGAACCGTAAGACTTTTATTTCAGTATATTGATGTATTTCCAACTGAAACGGGCTTTAAATGGCACTTTAAGCTGAACACTAGTATCTTGAAAAATATGTAGTAAAATATATTAGTCATAGTTATAAAAGTTGTACTAGTGTATAGTAAAGTTAGAATTATACATTAAAATAAAGTGTAATCATTTCAGAGACATACCGATGGTGGTGGTTTCACTTTCATGGTCGCTGCCCAGTCCAGCATCAGAACTGCTCTCAGATACGCTGTCATCCTACAAAAACAAACACAAATCACTAAATATGACATAAATACCAAGACCACCCATTCCCTTAAAGTGATAGTTCACCCTAAAAATGACCATTTACTCACTATTTACTCACCCTCAAGTGGTTATAAACCATTATGAGTACGTTCAAAACAAAAGAAGATATTTTGAAGAAAGCTGAAAACTGGTAACCATTAACTTCCAGTAGGAAAAAACAAATGGAAGTCAATGGTTACCGGTTTTCGACTTTCTTCAAAATACCTTTGTTTGTGTTCAACAGAAGAAAGATGCTCATGAAGGTTCGAAATGAGTAAAGGGTGATTAAATGATGACAGAATTTAAAGTTGCAACCGTTTTCATATTGTAATGCAATTCATAGAAAAACTATATATTTAATTAGAAAACAGTGGGCGTGGCTTGTTTTTTCTACTGCGAGCTGATTGAATGTAGTAAAGTAGGCATTTCATTCAGAAAAATCTGGAAAAGGGTTTGGGGAGAGTTATTACAACCTAACAGACACCTCCTGCTCACTCTTTCTGTTTTGTTGTAGTGGTTAAGTATGTTAGCCAAGCCCAATACCTCAGACAGACCTAATCTGAGAATTTAACTGAAAACAAACAGGAAGTACATTTTCAGATTCCTATTACAGGGGTAAACCATTTTTTATTTCTTAATGACACGCACAGATGAATTGTTCACCACAAAACTAGCAATGTGAGCTAACAAAATCAATATGGTTAGATTTGATGTCACGTGTACTTTAAATGTTTTCGGTGAACTATTCTTTTAATGCTCATTCAGACCTTCTTAAGGCTTCCTTTGGAGTAGGAGACGGTGCTGCTGGAAGTGCGGCAGGAGCTGGCGGACAGATCGAAGTCTTTCTTGACCAGCGTCAGGTAGTAGCCAGTGCCCAGCTGAGTCTTGAGGAACAGAGACGAGCCCACGCAGCACAGCTTGCCATGAGAGATGATGGCGATGCGGTCGCCCAGAATATCGGCTTCATCCATGTGGTGTGTGGACAGGATGATGGTGCGACCTGCACAAAAACCATGTGCTTAATACTAGAAGTTTTAGGTAGTTCTTAAACAGCAAAAATCACATTTATAAGAGGTTTAAACTCAGTATTGTGGCAACAGTGTGTGAATACAACCAGCTTCTAATTGTAAAAAGGTAGCAATTTTATTTTTTATAATCACATTTGATAAAAAGTGTCTGCAGAAACACTTTGATTGACATTCTCCCTTTGTACGTGTCATCAGAGGGGGAAAGCCCCGCCCATTAGTGATGATCTCTCCCTCATTAGCATAGGACGTTAGTCCTGTTTTGAATTTGCCACTAAGCTGATGCATAGGCATCTGTAGCTCCGCCCTCTTTTGAAAAGAGCACAATCTTCTTTGAATTTAAAGCGACAGTCACCAAAACGGTCAATTTTATTTTGATTTATTTTACTTCTTTTCAATTTATCTTACTGTATGAGTACTTGGATTTTATTATTATTAATTTTTTTTTGCATGGCATATTTAATGTAGTTAAAGGCTGTTTTTTTATTGCAGATGTTTACCTTGGCGGTATTTAAGCAGCAGGTCCCAGATGCCGCGGCGGGCGTAAGGATCGACTCCAGCGGTCGGTTCATCCAGAATCACCACTTTTGAGCCTCCGACAAACGCCAGCGCGACTGATAACTTCCTCTGCATTCCTCCTGCAAGGTTAGATCTTTTTAATATTTTGATACAATCTTTTAACTTCACATGTGCTTAAAATATTTAAGAAAAGCATACAAAGCTACTTTGAGCATTTGATGGAAATTCAGCAATGCAAAAAATAGAAAAGTGATCAGTAAGATTAATATTAATACTCAAAATTAATAAAGGTATTTTTATTTCTTTACACCAATGATGCATTAAATTGATAAAAAAAATGACAGTAAAGACATTTATAATGTTACAAAGGTTTATAAACCTTTATATTATCAATAAATACCATGGATTTTCAGCAAAGGTTTTCAACATTTTGAAAATATTTCAATAGATTCTGAAGGATTATGTGTCACTGAAGATTGAAGCAATGATGCTGAAAATTCAGCTTTTAACTTTAGGAATAAATTAAAAATATATATCCAAACAGAAAAACGTTCATTGAAATCCTAATAATATTACAGTTTTTACTGTATTGTTAATTAAATAAATGCAGCCATGGTGAGCACTCCAAAAAATAAATTGTATAAATTGTAAAGAAAAATCTGTGTTGTGTTTCAATATAATCTCCATACCTGAGAGCTGGTTGGATCGAGATGTGCATTTATGAGGAAGGCCGAGGTCCATCACAATCTGCTCCATCTCAGACTTCACCTTCTCCTCAGACAAACCCT
Source organism: Danio choprae (assembly GCA_903798125.1). NCBI lineage: Eukaryota > Metazoa > Chordata > Actinopteri > Cypriniformes > Danionidae > Danio > Danio choprae. Next base: position 2,126,551 of record CAIGQW010053927.1, on the reverse strand, counting down.
TCAGACGTGCATAAAACCAGATGTGCTCCTCCACGGTCAGCCTGAAGTACACGCACACACACACAAACTCTGTCTAGAGGCACTCACATAGATATGGCAATCAATATATGCAAATTGAACATATGACACACGTATTCAAATATATTAGCTGTAATGTGAATATAATGGCCATATATGAACATATGTATATCGCCAGCGGTGTTTTCAGCTTGAGATTACGTCCGGTATTCCTACCGAACTACAACTCCCAGAACTCTTTGCACTCATCAACTCCTGCCACAGCTGACAATAATCCGGACACTCGCACAGCTGGAAACTCATTGTGGGCTGATTACCTGGACTATATATTCACCTCTCATACACACACACACTTTGCTGAGTCCTGTTTTTGTAACACTACGAAGTGTTTCCTTGTTTTGTCTTTCTGTGCCGTGTCTCCTGACCCTCGCTTTGTGTATTGTTTATGTTAGCCGCCTGGACTGATCTCTTTGCCTGCACCTCGACTACTCTTTTTGAATTGCCCTTTAACTTACTGCTTGCTCCTACTTGAATTGTTTATTTGTGTTTATTGAATAAAGACGCTGCATTTGGATCCTCATCTCCAGTATCGTTCTTTTACAATCTAATCATCTTGTATCTAATATAATTGAACATATACGTACATATTAGTAATTCCAATGGTAATTCTATAAATGTAAGTGGCCATTTATGCAATATTTCAAACTATTTGTTGCATATATGACATATTATACATATATAAAATCCAAATATGAGCTTGTAGTCTATGTCATATATGGCATTAAAATATATTGACATATATCAGATTTTTATATGGATAGAGTTCTTTTGCATTGCAGATAGCCACACACAAAATGGTGTGTTGTGGACATACATGCTGAACAGGACGTTATGCTGAGGACAGACACCCAGGTTTTGGCGAATGGCGTTCAGGTCTGTGCGGATGTCTTTGCCTTGGATGTACGCAGTGCCAGAGGTTGGTGGAAACAGGCCGGTGAGGATTGACCTGAGAAAGCAAGAAAATGCAAAAAATACCCTGTTACATTTACATTTGCCAATATAATTTCCCATATTTTCCCAGCTTTTTAAAATTAAAAGTTTTTCTGAATATGCAAATGAAGGATTCTTTTATTAAATATGCACTAATTTATAAACAATAATAACATAACAACTACTTTCACATTACTTTCCTTAAAAAGTACACTGTAAAAAAGGCTGGGTTCCACACAATTCCTTCATGTTCTTACAAATTCAAGCAGAGTGAATTGTCTTTCTGTTGTCTTAAGATGTTTTTCTGTGTTTTCTTACATGGTTGTGGTTTTTCCAGCGCCGTTGTGTCCGAGGAAGGAGGTGATCTGACCCTCATAGAAGCCCAGAGTCAAACCGTCCACTGCCACTTTACCATTGCTGTAGATCTTCATCAGGTTCTCGATGTAAACACCAGGATCTATGTGGGCTGGCTCTTCCTCAATGCACACAGCTAGAAGATAACCAATGCTTATTTAAGAATTTATATTTCAATTTCATATATATATATATATATATATATATATATATATATATATACACTTCTTTTAATGAATACACTTGTTCTTCTGAGCTTAGTTCAATACACTGTGGAATCAATGAAAAATGTCCAAACATTTATTTTGCCTTTATTTTGAAAGCTTCTGTGTAAAATAGAGCTTTCTGGGACGTTTGTTTAATTATTGTAATGAAAAATAAATTATTTAAAGGCAGATTGTTTTAGCTGGCAAACTTCTAAAATAATAAACAATTTAAATTATTATTATTTGTAAAAAACAAATATCAAAATTGTATTTAAAATAATAGCTAAAATAATATCAGTAATTCAGTAATTAATAAATGATTATCATTCAATTTAATTGCTGTCTAACATTTTGAGAAATGTCAAAATGAATGAATTAATTAAAAAATGAATGAACGAATGAACAAACAAACAAAAGATTGATGAACAAATGAATGAACAAACAAATAAGTGAATAAGTGAACGAAAGAACAAACAAACATATGAAGGATTGAACGAATAGACAAACGAATGAATGAATGAATGCACAAACAACAAACAAACGAATGAACGAACGAACAAACAAACAAAATATTGATGAACAAACACAAATGAATGAATGAGTGAATGAACAAAATAAAAAATGAATGAACAAGCAAATGAATAAATAAATGGATAAATGAACAAACAAACGAATGAACAAACAAATGAAAGAGAATGAACAGACAAACAAATGAATGAATGAATGAATGTACAAACAAACGAATGAATGAAAAAATGATCAAATGAATGAACAAACTAATGAACAAAAAAACGAAAGATTGATGAACAAACAAATGAATGAACAATTGAATGAATGAATCAATTAACGAATGAACAAATGAATGAAAGATTGAACGAACAGACAAATGAATGAATGAATGAATGAATGAACAAACCAATGAACAAACAAATGAAAGACTGATGAACAAACACACAAATGAATGGATGAATGAATGAACGAACAAATGAATGAATTAATAAATGAACGAATGAACAAAGGAACGAAACGAACAAACAATGATGAACAGACAAATGAATGAACAATCGAATGAATGAATAGATGAATGAATGAACGAACAAACGAATGAACAAACTTGTTGTATTTTCATACCTTCCGCGTTTTCTTTCCTGTTCCTGGGCACTGATGTTGTCCATCCGCATTTCTCTCCACACCAGTATGACTTGGTGAAAGGGAAGTACCAGCGTCGAGGGATGCCATACTGACCTGGAAGAGAGACACATTTTTACACCTCCATCATTTACCCAGTCTCATATTTATCACGCATAACTAGCAGCTTCAGAAAAGCCGGCGTCTGACCTGGAAACACAGCCTCGATGTACCAGGTCATGATGGCGTAGAGCACCGAATCGAAGAGCATGAGGCAGATGGAGGTGGTGAGGTTGTAGCTGTCCTCCTGCATTGGGCTGGACAGCAGATTACTCCACTGGATGCCCACACCCTGCTCCTCAAACAGAGCGAAATACTCACAGCCGAAGCCGAAAGCTACCGGAGATAGCAGACTCTGAGCAAACACAGAGATACAGAGAGACTGATGGTCAATATATGAACAGAACAGAGTGGAAGGAGTGGAAAAAAACACACAAAATATTACACAGACATACAATTATTATTTACATAATATAAAATTAAAACAGGCAAAAATGAGCAAAATATATAAGGTAATAATTAAATACTTAATAAATACTACATATAAAAATCTAAATGCATAACAATAAGAATACAAATGTAAATAAATACAATTAAAAACAAAACTGCAAATACAAATGTGATTAATGTAATATTAATATTTATATAATATAATGTAATAATTATATTAATATAATGTAATATATATAAGTATAATATAATGTGTATATTGATGTGTAATGTGAATGTGATAAAAAAGTACATAAACAAATACAAAAATATATTCAAATAAATACATAAATACAAAATGAGAATAAAAAAAAAAAATTAGATTAAAGTCAAATAATGACATTTCAGTTCAGTACAATTAAAGTAAAACCAATACGTGTATCTTCTAACAAATAAATACATATACAATACAGCTAATAGTGCTAAAATAAAGACACTTATGTATGAATGAACAAAAAATAAATTTAATAAATCTACATAATATAATAAATCTATATAATATTACAATTAACAAATAAAAAACATAAATGAGAAAAAAAATAGCAGGAAGGATTGCTTAATAAAAAATTGCATTAAAATATGTAAAAAAACAAATTGATTAAAATACGTGACACAAAAATAAATCTATAATAAAATTAATACATCAATGGAAAAATAAGATTAAAATAATTAGAAAAAATTGGATTAAATTAAATATAAATTATAATAAAATAAAAAATGGGACTATATTACATGAATAAAGAATAAAACTAAAAGTACAGTACTAAATTTAAAAAATTGACATTCATAAAATAAATTTTTCAAACAAGACACTACATATAGTGGTATATTTGGGGTTGTTGGTTGCATTTAAAAGAATAAAAATGCTGTGGCCACTACAAAAGGCAGATCCGACTCAATTTCAGCGTATCATTTGCACTCACCACTACTACTTTGGCACCAAAGCCCACGTAATTCTGCCAGGCGACGCAGAGCACATAGGGCAGGTAAAGCGTGAAGTAGATGATGCCTCCACATGCGGCGGCGAGATTGGCTCGAGAGAAGAGTGTGCTGATCAAAAAACACTGCATGATGGTCACAACCGCAAAAGAGGACAAGAACAAGTAGATGACGCCCGGGTCGCTGTACGGCAGGAGATTCCCCATCTGAGCAGAAAAACAACGGTGTTAAACGTGACTTACTATGCCCCCTTTTTACAAGATGTAAAATAAGACTCTGATGTCCCTAGAGTGTGTTTGTGAAGTTTCATCTCAAAATACCACACAAATCATGTCTTATAACTCTTTGAAACTGCCCCTTTTAGACTTTGATATTAATCGTGTCGTTTTGGTGACTGTCGCTTTAAATTCAAATGAGACCGTGCTCTTTTCAGAAGAGGGCGGAGCTACAAATGCCTATGCATCAGCATAGGGGAAGATTCAAAAACAAAAATACTAGCGTCCTATGCTAATGAGGGAGAGATCGTCACTAGTGGGCGGAGCTTCCCCGTCTGATGACAAATACAAAGGAATGTCAGTCAAATTGTTTCTGCAGCTTGTTTAAACTTGTCAAGTTAACTTAATCAATTTGTGTTTGGTCAACATGAATGAATTGTGTGGAACCGGCATTTTTACAGTGTACTGAGAAACCCGGAAATGTGAAACGGGTCCATTGATGTTGCTTGGTCGTACTTTGACAGAGAAATGGAGAAATGCGCACCTTCAGGATGAGCACAAGCAGGGCAGCGCTGATGAGCAGTGGTATCAGGCTGCTGATGAACCAGCTCAGCCATAAGATGCCGTTATCCAGACCCATAATCCGCATGGTCTCCTTAAGTCGGGCCTCTTTTTCGTAAACCACACCCTTGATGATGATAGCCACCGAATACATCCAGGCCAGAGTCATGAAGAGTGGCATGGAGCGGCTCATGACCCGCAGGAAACTGGACAACAGGAGACAGCAGGGTCACGCATTGACTGAAATGGCTGCTTTATTTTTATTAAAACATGCAGGAGTGTGTCTGCTTCAAAAGATATTTCCCAGTTAATAAAGTTATGTTCCAAGAGCGTTGTGCTAACGTTATGATTATGTTACTTCTGAATGTTTCATTTATTCTTGATCCCTTTTGAATTTCCTCTGAATGTTCTACAAATAATATCTGTTGAAAGATTAATCGTTTAAAATTTTTTTATATAAACAATGTACATGTTTATGATTACTTGTGATCCCAGAATCTCATAATGCCTTAATAATGCTTAATACAACTGAATATTTTACCCAATATATAGCATATTTTCACCCAATACTACACTACACTACCAAGTTTTAGGAACAACAAATAATTAATTGATTTCTAGTTGATCATTTGGTATCAAAAGTGGTTTATATGAAAGGCAAAGGCCTCTAGATTACGCTTATTTTACCAAAATAAAATATGATCATATAAAACATATATTTAAAAGAAGTCATCTGGAATGGCAAAGAAGGCGTTCTTGTAGGACTCCCAAAGTTCATCAAGATTCTTTGGATTCATCTTCAATGTCTCATCCTTCATCTTACCCCAGGCATGCTCAATAATGTTCATATCTAGTGACTGGGCTGGCCAATCCTGGAGCACCATGACCTTCTTTGCTTTCAGGAACTTTGATGTGGAGGCTGAAGTATGAGAAGGAGCATTATCCTGCTGAAGAATTTGCCCTCTCCTGTGGCTTGTGATGTAATAGGCAGCACAAATGTCTTGATACCTCAGGTTGTTGATGTTGCCATCCACTCTGCAGATCTCTCGCACGCCCCCATACTGATTGTAACCCCAAACCATGATTTTTCCTTCACCAAACTTGACTGATTTCTGTGAGAATCTTGGGTCCATGCGGGTTCCAATAGGTCTTCTGCAGTATTGGTGATGATTGGGATGCAGTTAAACAGATGATTAATCGGAAAAATCGACCTTCTGACACTTTTCCAAATGATCAACTAGAAGTCAAGTTATGATTTCTTACAACTGGGATCGACAACAAGACTTTTGTCAGGTTTGTGTAGGCACAAAAACATAATTTATAGTAAGTTGAGTTAAATTTTTTATATTTTATATTTATAAATATATATATATATATATATATATATATTTAATTTAGTATAAGTTCATCTATGTTAAGCTCTTTGACACAATCTACATAGTAAAAGTGCTAAAGATAAAGAAAAAAGATGTAATAGAATCTATATTTCCTATAAATATTATACACACTTACAGCATCATGTTTCGTGGACTATAAATTGTGTGTTTATATATAAAAATATACATGTTACATTTACATTTTAGAAGAGCTCACTATATTTCAAAAATAAAGCGTATAATGCCCCTATATTTCAAACTCAGAGATTACATGTCACACTGTTCTAGTCTGAAGTTGTGAATGAAATCTGATTATAAACATGACAAGGCTGTAAATGTTGATATTTCTCTTACATGTCGTCCACATAGCAGGGATAGGGCATCTGCTGGATGTAGACTCCGGTTTTCTCCTTGCTGCCGGTCAGAGCTCTGATGATCCCGTGTTCAATCACGTCCTGCAGGTATGTGAAGCCACCCCAGATGTAGCGCAGGTCCTCAAACGGGTCAGCCCGAGGACCCGGATCCCAGTATCTACAGCAGAAAACACATTATGAGAGCTTGTTTAGTCGCAATATAATAAATAAACACTCCATCAAGGCTTTTTTAAGGGATAGTTCACCCAAACATTTTTATTCTGTCATCATTTACTCATCCTTGCAACAATTTTTTTTTTTTTTATGAAAATCATTAGCATAAGTATCCATTAGCATCACAAATCATTTTATTTCTGCAATGCTTTAAATATGATGTTAGCATGCAGACTGATATGAAAACGTGGTAAACTTCAGGCCTGACAGTGTAAACGCAGCTAATGACAGCGTTATCTGGAAGCTGTAAGGATGAAGTATTGGCTCATACCCGTCTTTGATCTTATTGGTTCGCTCCACGTTATCGATGTCCATGCGGATCTTGTAGTTGACGTTGAGTGGCAGATCAGACGTGTTGGACTGCATGTCGGGAAACACAATTCCTGCCCAAAACTTGCGGTCATCCAGCAGACGCATGGATTTATTGACCAGACGCTCCTCGTTCGCCACCGGCTCCAACTTATCCAAGTTCACACACTGCAAAACAGCAAAATTCAGCACTTAATAAAAAATACAAAAGAATATAAATGTTAAAGATATCTTATAGAGTCAGTGTGACCAAATTATTTATTATTTATCATGGTAATTAATTTATTTCTGGTACTATTCATTTGTATGTGACTTCTGTTCATTAAAAACAAAACATCTGAACTATTTTTATTTGTTATAAAAAAAAGCATTACACACAAAAACAAGTTATTTTTTTCCCCGTTAGTGTTTTTAAATCAGATTTTTACTTGTTTTAAGCTTATTTATGAATTGATATTTCTGGTACTTTACTATACATGTGCATGAATAAATAATTTAAACATATTTTAGATGAGGACAACGAATAGTTTATTAATGTCGAGGTCAAGATGACCAAACTATTTATTGCTGGTATAATTCATTTTATTTGTTTTTATTTTGTATTGATTTGTTTTATTTATTAAAAAATTTATTATCTTATTTTTATTTACTTATTTATTCATTAATTTATTTATTTAAAGAACTATTATTTCTTTATTTTAATCATATTTTTATTTATTTATTTATAGGACTAATATTACTTTATTTTAATCTTATTTTTATTTACTTACAGGACTATTATTTATTTTTATAAATCTTAGTTTTATTTATTTATTTATTTATAGAACTATTATTTTTATTTTAATCATATTTTAATTTATTTATTTATAGAACTATTATTGTTTATTTTAATCATATTTTAATTTATTTATTTATAGGACTATTATTTTTTTATTTTAATCATATTTGTATTTATTTATTTATTTATTTATAGGACTATTATTTATTTATTTTAA
>CAIGQW010053927.1:2097503-2109262 GCA_903798125.1 Danio choprae | reverse complement strand
GTATAACGAAGCCCTACAGACATGCAAACACCATTCGACCTGCAGTAACCTCTGCGCCGCTGGGTTACTGGAGTTCAGCCGCACGTCTAACACCAGAACAAAGAGGAACTGAAGCCGCTCAGACACCAGCGTCGGCGTACGTGGCATTTCTCTTTCAGTTTTGGGAGATAAAACTCCACTGTAATAAATTACCGTAAATAACCCGTCCTTAATATATTCAATTTAATTCAAGTTTATTTATATAGCGCTTTTTACAATGTAGATTGTGTCAAAGCTGCTTACCATAGTTCTAGTAAATATACATATATAAATACGGTTAATATATATGGTTAATAACTGTAAACTGAATTTCCCATAATTCTCTGTATGGGACTTTTCATGCCTTTTTGTGAGCATTACTGTGGTTCTTTGAAGTATTTTCTTTTATGAGTTTTACGTTACATTTAATGTTGATAAATAATGTTTATTGCTTTATTTGAATTGTGTGTGTGTTACCGTGATGGTGTTTAGTAGCTGTGTCAATGATACTGGTGTATAGTAATATAGATTAAAGAAATACAGTAGTTTACAGTTAACTTTAGAAAATTTCTTTACGGTTTCTACCATATTTTAACTGGTAAAGTTTTGGCAACCACAGCTGCCGTTTTTTACTGTACATTTTACGTATTGTCTTTTACAGAGTATAATACTATAAATAAATGAAATACGGTAGTTTACCGTAAAATTTAGAAAATAATTTTACGTTTTTTCCCTATATTTTTAACTGTAAATTTGTGACAACCATATAGCTGCTGTTTTTTTACTGTACATTTTTATGGATTGTTTTTTTTTTTTACTATAAATGAATGAAACACGGTAGTTTACCGTAGAAATTTGAAAATTATTTTACAGTATGTACCATATTTTTAACTGTACAGTTCTGGCAATCCCAGCTGCCTATTTTTACTGTAAATTTTACAGATTGTTTTTTTACAGTGTGTAATTCTATAAATTAATGAAAAACAGTAGTTTACCGCAAAATTTTGAAATTTCTTTTACGGTTTCTATCACAGTTTAACAGTAACATTCTGGCAACCACAGAGGCTGTTTTTTACTGTAAATTTGACTTTTTTACTGTGTATAATCCTATATAAAATATGGTAGTTTACCGTAATTTATTTTTAAATTATTTAACAGTTTGTACCATATTTTTACCTGTAAAGTTTTGGCAATCACAGCTGCTGTTTTTTTTTTACTGTAGATTTTACATACTGTTTGAGACTCGCTTGTAAACAAACGGCCAGTGTGAAAGAGGAGAAAATAAAAGAGAAGAAAATGTGTTTCTGCTGCACATCTGAAGGCAAGTTAGGTCACATTTGTTGAGCTCGGCACTTTTTTTTTTTGGATGTGTCAGTCTTGTGACGGGACAAACTCCATTAACACGCAGGTTTAATTTCTGAACACTGGACAGCATGCGCTTGAGAGCTGGGCGGCTAAAGTGTCAAGTGCCAGATACTTGGTTTAGAATGCTGGTTTGGCTCTGACAGATTAGCCGGTATCATTTGATTCACTGCAAATCACGAAATATTACAATGTGTATTACCAGTTCTATTGATGTTACTTTTTATTTAAAGGGATAGTTCAACAAAATTTCTGTCATCATTTACTCACCCTTCACTTGTTCAAAATCTACATGGATTTTTTGATATAAAGATATTTTGAAAATATTCATTCATTCATTCATTTTCTTTTCGGCTTAGTCCCTTTATTAATCTGGGGTCGCCACAGCGGAATGAACCGCCAACTTATCCAGCATATGTTTTACGCAGCAGATGCCCTTCCAGCTGCAACCCATCACTGGGAAACATCCACACATGCCCATTCACACTCATACACTACGGACAATTTAGCTTACCCAATTCACCTATACTGCATGTATTTGGACTTGTGGGGGAAACCGGAGCACCCGGAGGAAACCCACGCAAACACAGGGAGAACATGCAAACTCCACACAGAAACGCCAACTGACCCAGCCGGGGGCTCGAACCAGCGACCTTCTAGCTGTGAGGCGATTGTGCTACCCACTGCGCCACCGTGCTGCCCATTTTGAAAACATAACAGAAGATATTTTGAAAAATGTTGGAAACCTGTAACCATTGACTTTCATTATATTCGTTTTTGTAATAAACACACAGCTGTCCTTTGTTAGTTCATTAGGTCAGTTTCATTAAATAATATTTACTGATATATTGTGTTGTAATCAACATTAATGGCGATTAGTACATTCTTTAGAAGTATTTCTTATAATTAATTGAAAAGTAATAAAATTGCTTATTTATAATTAAAATAGTTTAATTATTTTATTTCGGCTGGATTGCAAAGAAACAATTTAGAGCACTATATGCACTAAACAAGCTATAAAAAGGAAACTAAATGCACAAATTGTTACAGAATCACACATTAAATTACTCAAATGTAAGTCAAATTTATACAATTTTAAAATTGTAATTTATAATGAAAACTTTAAAAATATATATAAACTATAACATTATATCAACACTAAAACAAAAATGGAGAACTTTTTACAAGACAAATATGCTTACATTAGTTTACACTGCCATTGAACATTGCAGTTGCACAAATTCTAAGTAATTTTAATACTAAAAGCACAAACATTTAGGTTCTGATATGTAATTATGCACAACTTGCTGTTATTTCTACAGTACGTTTATTAAAATATAAAGTGCACGTTTTCTATTTCAAAAGCTCCTGCTCGACTCTGTGTTACTAGCCATTTATCAGTGTTTTTAGTTATAATCTGTTTTTTGGAAGTAATCCAGGCCCACTGGTCTAATACGGGATAAGAGTCTTTATGAAGCTGGGGGTGTGAGATAAACCCTCCGCTCTGGTGTCTAGTTTGGGATATTTTCGGTGTACTCACCTCCACTGCCAAAGCCCCCAAACTCTCCAGCAGACTGTCTGTCGCAATGGACACATCTTTGATGATCTTTGGGTCCGACTTGACATCTTTCTACATGACCAAAACACATGCAACAAACACAATATTAGCCAATCAAATTGTATTGATTTTAGTGTAAAAACTGCACATAAAGAAATAAATCTGCATTAGTGCTTGCTAGAGCTTCACTGTAAATAAATATGTATGGTACACTAGAAATAAAGAAATAAAGGTACAAAAGCTGTCACTGTTCAAAAGTAACTTTGAGGTACAGGTAACACTTTAAAATGGTGGTCTATTAGTTAATGTATTTACTAACATAAGCAAACTATTAGTAAAACATTTATTACAGTATTTATTCATGTTAGTTAATGCTGATTAAGTTAAATAATGTTAGTTCATGTTAACTCACAGTGCATTAACTGATGTTAACATGCACAACTTTGGATTTTAATAATGCATTAGTTAATGTTCAACTATGATAATAATAAATGCTTTACAAGATAATTCATGCTTAGTTAAATGCTTTAGCTAACATAAACTAATGAACTACTATACTAAAGTGTTACCGGGGTACATAATAGTGCCCAAAGGGCCCATATTGTACCCTAATTGTACTGTTAAAATCCCTAAATGGACTAGCACAAAGATACCTTTCTGCATTAATTCAATTGTACACTCTATCAAGGGCACTTAGATGTGCTGATCAGTTTCTTTTGGCTGTTCCACGCACAGGGTTAAAAACCAGGGGGGACCGTGCCTTTGCAGTGGTTGCCCCTAAACTTTGGAATAATTTGCCTCTCCATGTTAGACAAGCCACAACCCTTTTTACTCTTTGGCTTTTAATACCATATGAGGGTCTTATGTCTGTTGTATTTGTCCTTCGTTTTAGATGGTGTATGTGTGTACAGCACTTTGGTAAGCACTTGTTGTTTTTAAAAAGCGCTTTATAAATAAATATTGACTTGACTTGCAGTAAAGGTACATATTAATACCTAAAAAGGACCAAAATGTTTATAAAAGTGATTTTTTACATGCACAGAAATCATATTAAATGCAAGTAAAGTGTTTACTTATTGTTTCATATACATTATCGACACCAAAATATGGATCAACTAACAAATCATCATCATTCAGTGTAACATATTTATGTTCAAATGTAACTAAACATACTTATTATAGCCATATTTTTTATTAAGTTATATAATGTTACTACACCATCTAAAGCAGTGTTCCTCAACCATGTTCCTGGAGGACCACCAACACTGCATGTTTTGGATGTCTCCTTTGTCTGTCACACCCATTGCAGGTCTCTGCTAATGAGTTGATGATCTGAATCAGGTGTATTTGGTTAAGGAGACATGTAAAATGTGCAGAGCTGGTGATCCTCCAGGAACGTGGTTGAGAAACACTGATCTAAATAACCTTAAATTTGCTTACAGGTATATATAATAAAGGTATAATACATAAAATATGGATACAGATGTTGCATAGGGTCTAACACACAAAGACAAAAACTAAAAATGTAATAAAATGTAACCCAAAACACCCTTATGTACATTAACGATAACACAAATCAAATGATTAGTGTAACATTAAATCATACATCACTTCAAAATAGACGGCAAAATAGCGTTAAGATGCATAAAGCACGTCTCAGGTCTGGAGTTTTTAGTAATGTAGGTCAATGTAAATTAGCGTGTGAGCCACATATTGTAACCCTGGCATATATACCGTTGTGATTTAGAGGGAAAATATGTCAAAGAGTTCATTGTCCTCGTGCTTGCGTAACTAAATTGCTGTGCAAAGATAGCAGCGACCTGGCATCTTGAAATCCCATTACTCAAAAACAAAGAAAACATTGAGTCAAAAGCGAACGTATACAAAGACATCAATATGTGAAGACTCTTTTGGCCGACCGCTCGCTTTTCATGCACAAACATGCTGCAATAATTGTTCAGATTTTACACGAACAGATTATGTAAAAGTGACCATTATGTGACCACAATGTAATTCTGTTAAGCTTGCAGATTAGACAAAGTTCACCGGGTCCTTAACACCAAAACATACACTTGTCCTAGTTTGTGTGTAATTGGCATATTGAACAAGTGAGTTCTTGTGTGTATTGTCGTCCAGTGAGCAGCGTTTTATGTGAAATATATGGGACATAAGACACTTCAATTCAAGCAATCATTAACTTTTGAAAACAGCCACTTGTGTTCTTGCGTTTGAAGTTAATCAACTAAACAAAGGCTTATGAAAGAGATTTGTTACATCAGGGTTCATACACATTTTTACTTTTTAAAATTCCAGGACTTTTCCAAAACTTTCGAGTAAATACAGCGGGGAACATAAGTATTGAACACGTCATGTTTTTTCCTGGGAATGATATTTCTGAAGGAGCTGTTGACATGGAGTTGAACCAGATTTTGGTAAAAACCCAAACAATACAAACATAAAAATGAAACAACACAAAACAAATGTGTGTAATAACAGTGGAACGACACAAGGAGAAAGTGCTGAACTACTGAAACATTTAATACTTTATATAAAAGCTTTTTTTGGCGATGGCAGCTTAAAGACGCCTCTCATATGGAGAATGAAGTCGCATGCATTGCTCAGGTTTGAGTTTTTCACAGACTCCAACAGAGTGTAAAAATCTTGATGGTTCTGTGGGTCTCGTCTATCAAATCTGATCTTTAATTTGTATTTTCTATTGGCTTCAAGTCAGGTGATTGGCTAGGCCATTCCACAGCTTTATTTTCTTTCTCTGAAAGCATTTGAGAGTTTCCTCGGCTGTGTTTTGGATCATTGTCTTGCTGAAATGTCTGAAATGGTTTCATCTTCATCATCCTGCTAATGTAGATGTTGGACTGAAGCAGCTAATATTCATTTACACTGAGGAAGGGCAGAGGGTTGCTGAAGAACTACTGAGAGAATTCAGCTGCTGTCTGGGCTTTCACTGCCTTTCTACACCTCCCTTTCTTCATGTGTTCAATACATTTTTCCATGCGTCATTTCATTTTATTATGCATAACTTCCTTTGTAAACTAATTAGATTTGTTTTCTTTTCATATATGGATTTCTTTGGCTGTTACCAACATCCGGGGAAAATTTCAAGCCAACAGCACCTTTAGAAATATGTTTTCTGAGAAAAATGGTGACGTGCTCAATACTTATTTTTCCACGCTGTACTCATGACCTAATGTTTCATGTAATGTCTATGTGCACATGGTAAATAAGACAAAACGCTCATTTAAATTTATCCCAGCATATCAAAAAATGTGTGACAATCCATGTATTTATCTGTAAAATAGTTTTTAGAAAGTATCTTGCTGTCTGTGTGAACATTTTAGAAATGCTGGCTTGTGTTTGTATAAGTAATAGTACAAATTAGCCTTTAGCACCCATGGTATCTCACCTCTGTTGTTAGAGATTGTTTCTGGACACGACACTCAAAATGTATCTTAAATTTCAGTGAAAGTGGGTGAAAGAGAGGCGAAGCTGAAACTTGCAAGTTGTTTTTTTACCCCACACAGAGAATGTCACCTGAAGGGTCGGACAGCACAACTGTATTTCAAATTTACCCAATATTAACATCTCAAATAGGTTCAAGTACACAGATATTTCCATGACTTTTCCAAAACATTTTAGGTTGATTTATTTTTACAAGACTTTTCTAAGGCCTGGAAAATGCCTTCCATGGAAAATTCCATGACTTTTCCAGGTTTTCCAGAAACACTGTTACTTAAACGACTGTCTTTACTCACCCGAATGGGCTTCAGGAAGTCCAGGTTGGACAGGAAGTGGTGCTCTGCGTTGTTCAGCCAATCAGCGGGCGACTGACAGATGATGTTTTGCGTCAGCTGAGACACGTCTTTATCGGCTATAGTCACGAACTCTTCCAGAGACGTGGAATTGCACAGGTCTGTAAGATGAACGCCGAAGCCATTGATAAGCACCTGTGGATCGCAAAAGAGCAGTGGAAAATCAATAAACAAACTCTCTGTGATTGGTTCATCATAGTTCATTCACACAGAACACATCTTTGCATCTAAAACCAAGATTCGGAGTTCAGGAATTAAAGGTCCCGTGAAGTGCTTTGAAATGTGTATTTTTTATTCGATGTTTGACGTAATCTCAACTGAAACATAAAGACAGGGCGGGATGTAGAGTAGCCCCTCCTCTTTTTGAGAAACAGCCAATAGCGTTTTGTTTAATCAAAGCTCAGCCAGTGAGAGAATGAAAAGCAAATGAGAAGCGTCTTGATGGGGGCAAATACAAATATAGGTACTTCCAGAAGAAGGTGGAGACTTTACAGCTTATGTCTTAGGGTGATTTCACACTAGCACTTTTGGTCGCACCCGGGTTTGTTTGATGTCAGAGTTCGGTACGTTTAGTTAGTGTGAACGCTGTCTTCTGAACTCAGGTGCCCACCCGCGAGTCCACCTGAAAGAGGGAGTCTGGGGTACGGTTCACACTAACTCTGGTGTGGTTCATTTCTGATATGAATGCAACGATATGAATATAAATGATGACGCCAACAGGGTTCAGAAGGAACAAAGACAGTGTGAACTACAAAGCAGCCGAGAAGGTGGCAATGGAGGGGACAATCGAACTTGCGTTTGGACCAGGCAATCGTACCAAGTGTGAAAGCACCCTTAGACACTCTCAAGCCAAAATATCAGTTTGATTTTAATAACAAATAAATAAATTAATTAAACTAAAATAATAATAAATAAATAAAATTACCCAAATATTGGGCTTGCCCGTATCTGACCCAAACGCTGGGTTAAAACAACCCAGCATTTTTAGTGTGTCTATCATGTTCATGCAGTTCTTAATCGTCACAAACTTGTCTTTTTCTTCTTTTCTTGCAGGGCTGTTTGTAAATGTTATTTTATTTGATTTGATTAAAAATGCCTGTTTGTTTGAGAGATTTAAATGATACGTTTCGCCCATACAGAGTGAACACATAATCACATACTCATTCTACAGTGTCTACAGTGAAAGAGGCCATGGAGAAACTCTACCCAACAGACAGACAAAAGACAGGGGCTGTCCAGCAGACAGAAGCCTTTTTTGGAGGTATCGTGATTGCAATCAGCTCTCTCTCTCCCACTTTCAGAGGCACTTTAAACAGTCGGTCATTAAGAACAGGATGTGCTCAGACGATGACTAAAGGCTAATCAGGGAAACTCTTAAGATATGACTTCACACAACCGCTTCGGTTTCTTAGTTTCTTATATGTACATACTGACATATATGCAAACACACTATCTTTCAAAAGTCAACAAAACACATTTTATTTGATCCAAAATCCAATTAAAACAGTGATATTGTGATTTTTTTTTTTGCAATTTAAACAAACTAATTTTATTCATTCATTCATTTTCATTTCGGCTTAGTCCCTTTATTAATCTGGGGTCGCCACAGCGGAATGAACCGCCAACTTATCCAGCATATGTTTTACGCAGCGGATGCCCTTCCAGCTGCAACCCATCTCTGGGAAACATCCATACACACCCATTCACACTCATACACTACGGACAATTTAGCTTACCCAATTCACCTACACCGCATGTCTTTGGACTTGTGGGGGAAACCGGAGCACCCGGAGGAAACCCACGCCAGCACAGGGAGAACATGCAAACTCCACACAGAAACGCCAACTGGTGAGGCTCGAACCAGCGACCTTCTTGCTGTGAGGCGAACGTGCTACCCACTGCGCCACTGTGAGGCCCCTAATTTTATTTAAAACTATATTTATAAACTAATTTATTCATGTGATACAAAGTTGAATTTTTAGCATCCTTACTTCATTGTTCAATGTCACATGATCTAGCAGAAATCATAATGTGATCTAATATGATCATTTCATTCATTCATTTTATTTTCGGCTTAGTCCCTTTATTAATCAGGGGTCGCCACAGCGGAATGAACCGACAACTTATCCAGCATATGTTTTACGCAGCGGATGCCCTTTCAGCTGCAACCCATCACTGGGAAACACCCATACACTCTTATTTACTACGGACAATTTAGCTTACCCAATTCACCTATAGCTCATGTCTTTGGACTATGGGGAAAACCGGAGCACCCGGAGGAAACCCATGCGAACACGAGAAGAACATGCAAACTCCACACAGAAATGCCAACTGACCCAGCCAAGGCTCGAACCAGCGACCTTCTTGCTGAAAAAATCTTCTCTCCGTTAAACAGAAATTGGGGGGCTAATAATTCAGGAGGTTTAATAATTCTGATTGCAACTGTATATAGAGATACATAATAATACATAAATGTATAAAATGAATGTGCATACATAAAATTATAACATTTTAATTTACATGGGGCAACACGGTGGCTCAATGGTTAGCAATGTCGCCTCACAGCAAGATGGTCGCTAGTTCGAGTCCCAGGTGGATCAGTTGGCATTTCTCTGTGGAGTTTGCATGTTCTCCCCATGTTGGTGTGGGTTTCCTCTGGGTGCTCCAGTTTCCTCCACAGTCCAAACACATGCGCTATAGGTGAATTGAATAAACTAAATTGGCTGTAGTGTGTGTGTGCATGTGAGAGTGTATAGGTGTTTCCCAGTACTGGGTTGCAGCTGGAAGGCCATCCGCTGTGTAAAACATATGCTGGATAAGTTGGCGGTTCATTCCGCTGTAGTGACCTCTGATGAATAAAGGGACTAAGCCGAAGGAAAATGAATGAATGAAAATTAACGTATAAACGTATGAGTAATATATGCATATTAACATTAACATTTCAGTCTGAACAACATATGATGATTAACATACGAAACAATATAATATCTTGATTTAAAGATCGAATGTAATGTAACACTCCTTTCTTCTCAAACGTCAGCTTCTCAGCATTCAAATACTTTTTTGAGGGGGATACTTTTTATTTTTCATTTGATCTGAGCAAAATAAAGAGTTCATCTATTTTTCACTATATGATACAGTGCATGTTTGGTGGATTTAAAGAAAACCGTTTTATTAAACAGTTATATTCATTAACATTCGGTCATCTAACATTCATTTATAACCTGTTTTAACACATTTTAATCTGTTTTTAATCACTTTCATTATTTGTTTTTATTTTCTTATACTTGCCTCGTTTATTCTTCTTTATGTAAAGCACTTTGAATTGCCACTGTGTATGAAATGTGCTATATAAATAAACGTGCCTTGCCTTGCTTTAACATCATTAGGAATAGAAAGATAATACATTTAAATTCAAATGAATTATTGCATAAAAACTCATTTGATGAACTAAATTTGATATGTTTAATATTTCTCTTGATTTTTCCTGTTTATTAAAATTGTATTTGACATTTTTCCCGATCATATTATTTTGGGTGTACTAATTTTTGGCTGCGAACTTAAGGTTTTTTTAAATTATTATTAAATTAGTTCCAGTTTTGTCTTTGGTACTGCCTAATATATTGCTGTAAAGCATCATATAAAAATAGTGGTTTACTCGTATATGCTGAGCGCTGTAGGTATAGAATTAAATGGTGCCTTATTTTCATCAAAAAGTAAAAGCCTGTATTCTCTAGCTTGAGGTGTTGAGAATTGGTTAGGCCTGTCTCAGAAACGCTCCAGTGGGCGTGGCTATGCAGTCATGTGACCCCCTAAGCCCCTCCCCCCTCCAGAGGCACACGTGCACGGCTCTCTCAGTACAGCTGTGCACGAGACCCACCGTATCCAGCATCTGATGGTGTCCTCTGAGCAAGGTCATCTGCATGTGAGAGCCTTCGAAAAACAGATCGCCTCATATCTGTGCGAGCCAGCCGTGTGTTACGCAACCGTCTCAAGATAAACCGCAGACGGCCATTTAATGACTGCGCCAGACGGGGTGTAAAGTATATTATGCTGTGTTTATGTATGGGAAGGTAATTAAAGACACCGGCAGGACAAACAACACAATGTTCATCATGCATGAGAGTACATACCCCTTAGAAATACACATTTAGTGCTCTCAG
The DNA here is from genome assembly GCA_903798125.1 of Danio choprae. Taxonomy (NCBI): domain Eukaryota; kingdom Metazoa; phylum Chordata; class Actinopteri; order Cypriniformes; family Danionidae; genus Danio; species Danio choprae. The sequence goes on along the minus strand of CAIGQW010053927.1, from coordinate 2,098,334 downwards.
CATAAATGAGTTAGAATTTTGAATATTTTTATACATTGTTTTATTTATTAGACAACAGGTTTTGGTGCATTTAAACAAAGCAGTTTTATTAAACAGCTATATCCATTAAAATAAGAGTTTGGTCACCTGAAATCTTTAGGAATAGAAAGATAACACATTTAATTTTTTTCACTGGCACTATTTGGAAAGAATTTAGAGTCACACTTTATTTAAGGGTTCAATTCTCGCTATGAGCAAACCATAAAATATGACTTTTGCTGCAATAAACTCATAATCTTCTCCTTATTAATAGATATCAAGGTAGTTTAGGTATTGGGTTTGGGATGTAGAATAAGATCACGCAGAATATGTGGTTTATAAGTACTAATAAGCAGCCAGTATCTCAACAACATGCATGCTAATAAGCAACTAGTTAATAATGAGAATTTGTCTTTAAAGTGTTATCAAATGTATTAGTTTTCATTGATTGGGATAATTCTGCAGTCATGCATAAAATGTAATAAACAAACTACAAGCATTGATGAACGCAATAAAGCAAAGATAAAAGTGAAATAAGCAGTGCATGCTTTATGGTGTTGTATATGTAAATGTAAAAAATGCACTGCAAAGTCAACTTAACATTGGATATCTATGCAATGTGGCTATTGCGGATGCACACATTGCGATATCTATGCTGAAACGATATATTGTGCAGCCCTAATGTATATGCACAAATATATTATTGCAAAGCGTTTGTTATTGCAAAAATATTCATTTAAACAGAGATCTGTGAGGGGTGTACTCATTTATGCTGAGCACTGCATGTATATATAAAGATTTCTTAGTGCATAT
>CAIGQW010053927.1:2071921-2086001 GCA_903798125.1 Danio choprae | reverse complement strand
ATATACATATATGATGAGTTCAGATGCAAAAACCTCTAAGTGCCGTATGAAATTTCCATTGAAAATGAACATTTTCCTCAGTCTCCTTTGTTTATGTTGTGTTATTTCACTTTAAAGACCATGAAAAGGACTTGTCCTTTGCCGTAAAAGTGAAATTACTGAACCTACATACAAGAGCCTGATAAAAATGTTCATTTTAGAAGAAAATTTCAGACGGCATTTAGAGGTATTTGCATATAAACTCTTCATATATATATATATGCTAGCGACTCGTTTATTGTCAAATGTTTTATTTACTAGTGTTTTATTTCTTGCAAAAGTAGCTCTATGCTTTTGTTTTTCATACAAAACATCGTAAATAGCGTCCCTTGTGGACGAGTCCATTTTCTTCTTATTTCACTTGTTTACCGCTTTCTTCATCATCGCTTCGTACTTCGCTTAAACCTACTAATACACAGCAAAATGGCTTGTTTTAGGCTCATTTCGCACTTAAAGCAAGAAATATAATTAATGTCCTTCACATTTGAGGACTGAGTGATAAAATGATGTAAGAAGAGTATAAGACTGGTCCATCCGAGCAGCCCCCCCACACAGGCTACACTTGTTTACAACATTCAATCTTTGACACGAATTTCTGTGCAGCAAAAATATGAATCGACGTTTCGTCATACGCCGAATTGAGGTCCTCAGACGATGTTTTTCCACAGAAAGTGTTTCTAATCGTGATGTTTTAAAGATGCAGAGGAGCTGAGGCTCTCAGTGTGCTTTTCATTGTTCCGCAGGAGAGAGGTTACTCTCGGTCATTCACAGCAGACTCGCGTATACGAGCAGATGCTGAAGCCACACACTTACAGTCTTCTTTGTTTAGTGTTTGCTTTCAACTTGTCATTCTCAAAAAAGGATGAAAATGAATATAACAATTAACAATATGTAACTTCTCGAACATAAACATCTGACACGACGCGTTTAATGCATCGTAACTCATCAAGTGTTTACGACGAAGACACGACCGCGTAAGTTTTCACAAAAACAACGGCGTTTTTCTGAATAAAGATCTAGCAGGTTCAGTTATTTAGATAAATATATGGTACAACTGATACATGACAAAACGTGACAGGTTGTAAAATGTTTTCAATATGTTCGCATCTTCGATTTCTGGTGCATCACAACTCATAATATGCGTCAGTCGCTTAATTTTATCGGACAACAACAACAACAACGACAACAACAACAACATGTAATTATCATGACAGGAACAGTACGTATAGGCATAATATTAATCAATAAATTAATTAGAAACTAAACTTGAGAGCTCAACATTAAAAAAAAATGAAACTCAATATTTTACTCACCGCTATTTCTTTCTCCTTTACGATTGTTCCTTACTTCATATAAACTGTAAATCCTTTTTGAAAAGAGAGGATAAAGTAGCTGTTTAAACTCTATCCGAGCGATATTGTACTGGAGGTGCTTTGTGCTCTTATGGACGGACCTTTTTCCTCTCCTCCATCCTTTTATAGCGATGCGCGAGGTTACTGTCGGACAAATGCTCGAGCCTCCATATATGGAAAGCACGTGCGGACCCAAAACAGCTCTTAAAAGGGCAACGCGGATCCATTGAAAACCAGTTTATTTGAAGCATGTTCAGTTACATAGGCTATGAGTTCATATTACATTCATTCATTTTCTTTCGGCTTAGTCTGTTATTTATCAGGGGTCGCCACAGAGGAATGAACCGCCAACTATTCTGGCATATGTTTTATGCAGCGGATGCCCTTCCAGCCGCAACACAGTACTGGGAAATAATACAAACATTATAGATTTAATTCTACTTTAATATTAAATCCATAATGTTTGTATAATGAATTTTATACAAACATTATAGCTTAGTCTTCATATTTTATATTATAATCTTGGAGATATCACTGAAATTGGGAGTGCAATTGTTGGTTGGCAGATGGTTAACTGGTTCATGTGGATTTGCCCTGTTCAGCCACACTCATTAATTCTACCATCAAGACATAAAATTTAATTAAATTGAATATTTAAAAAATCTGATTGGCTGGTTTAATATATGTTTTGCTATGGATAGGAATTTACTACACTGACAAATCAATCACATTAACGCTTTGCTTGTGTCAAAAAATCTTGCGTGTGGCCCTGGAAAATTTCCAATACAGGCTCATTGGGAATACATAGCTCTGTATACATTTATGGAGAGCACGAATTATATAGCCAGAGATAAGTATGGCTGTATTTTGTCTTTCAAACGAACGGTATGATGGTATGACACCGCCGACAGCTTTTGTTTCTTTTTGCACTACCAGCTGACTGCTTACCTCCGTGTGGACGGCTTTTCCGCTGTTACCAGCTTCCCTGGTGGCTCACCGCATACGCCGGGGTTCGAGATTGACGAAGAACAGTTCAAGAAAGCAGCTAAGACAAAAACAAAAGCCAAAAAATAAAATAAACAAGTAAAATAACAGGGTGAGAACATGGTAAGATCAGAAAACGTGGTAAAAATCAGGTGAGGGCTTTGCTTTTTCTGGATTGCTTTAGAAAACACTGTCAGTTGGGTTTATTAAAATAGTTACTATGATCCTCAAGCTTTGTGCTCCCAAGGCCACTGAAATTTTCAACCCAGGCTCATTATGGATAGGCGCAAATCACTCACGAGAGAAATTTGAGATCTCAAAAAGCCTACACAGCGGCCTCTAGTGGATTTGTGAAAACAAAAACTGCAAAAAAAGATACTTCCTGGGACGTATTTCGCGCTCTCCAGAAATGTATACAGGGGTACGTATCCATAAGGAGCCTGGGTTGAAAATTTCAGTGGCGTTGGGAGCACAAAGCTTGAGGATCACAGTAACTATTTTAATGTTGTATTTTAATCCTTTACCGAACTAAACTTGAAAGAACCATTCATATTTATGTACTGTAGTGGTGCTATATAGCAATTCAATCACCCCAAAAACTGCTGAAAAACCTATTTTAATGTGTGTGTGGGAAATTGTAAAAAATCTCTAGGTCACCAGGACCTCTGAGAAATTAAGACAAGCTTTAAAGCGCTTTAGACACAACCCCGGGATGGGCCTTGAGGGAAGATACTGAACAAAAAAGACATATAGCACCAGCTAATGAATTTAGCTGATAAAGTGGCCTAGAAATCCACCTATCGCTCAAAATACAATGCCATGTACTAAACATAGCGCTGCTGAAGTATATGCACAATGAAGGTTTAGAGTCCGGAGCAGCTTATGACTTTTATACAGATTACTTCAGTGTTTGGTTCGATACAGGAGATGCCTTTCACTGACCCACTGTATTCCCTGGACTTTCTGCATCACTGGTCTGGATCATGTGAAAAGTCAACCATTAATGAAATTGGAGTTTATGTAAACAGCACATCTCGCTCAGTGGATCCTTTTGTTTTCTTAAAAATGTGAAAATGAAATTAATTTTAAAGCATAAATAGTGTGTGATAGTACTAGTAGTTCTTGTATCCCCAATTTTTATGCCCTCTTATTTTATAAACGACTCTGCAATGCAGACAGAGACACGGTGGAGCAGTGGTTAGCACTGTCGCCTCACAGCATGAAGGTGGCTGGTTCGAGTCCCAGCTGGATCCGTTGGCATTTCTGTGAATAAGTACTACAGACAATGGTTGAAGAGGCCATGTGATGCTTGTTAAAAAGGTAATTTACCTTGTTTATTGAGTGTAGGGTAAAATGCTTTAATGTTCAACAATCATTCATTCATTCATTTTCATTTCGGCCAAGTCCCTTTATTAATCTGGGGTCGCCACAGCGGAATGAACCGCCAAATTATCCAGCATATGTTTTACGCAGCGGATGCCCTTCCAGCTGAAACCCATCACTGGGAAACATCCACACACACCCATTCACACACATACACTACGAACAATTTAGCCTAACCAATTCACCTATACCGCATGTCTTTGGACTTGTGGGGGAAACCGGAGCACCCGGAGGATCCCACGCCAACACGGGGAGAACATGCAAACTCCACACAGAAATGCCAACTGACCCAGCCGAGGCTCGAACCAGCAACATTCTTGCTGTGAGGCGATCATGCTACTCACTGCACCACCGTGAGGCCCTGTTCAACAATCAAGTTTTTTTTATTATTAATTTTACAGCACCACTATTTCAACTCTCCAACTGAGTTCCTTCTACCAACCTCCTCCTTTTGGAAAGCCCATAGTGCTCTGATTGGTCATTGTGATTGGCCGAACACTTTAAGCATGCGTCGGACACTTAATATTCATTTATTCATTTTCTTTTCGGCTTAGTCCCTTTATTAATCTGGGGTCGCCACAGCGGAATGAACCGCCAACTTATCCAGCAAATTTTATTACGCAGCGGATGCCCTTCCAGCTGCAACCCATCACTGGTAAACATCCATACACACTCATTCACACACATACAGTACGGACAATTTAGCTTACCCAATTCACCTCTACCGCATGTCTTTGGACTTGTGGGGGAAACCGAAGCGCCCGGAGGAAGTCCACGCCAACACGGGGAGAACATGCAAACTCCACACAGAAATGCCAACTGAACCAGCCGAGGCTCGAACCAGCGATCTTCTTGCTGTGCTACCTACTGTCATCACAGCAGAATAAACCACCAACTATTCCAGCATATGTTTTGCGCAGCGGATACCCTTCCAGCTGCAACCCATTGGGAAACACCCATACACACTCATACACTATAGCCAATTTAGTTTATTCAAAACACCTATAGCGCATGTGTTTGGACTGTGGGGGAAAGTCCACACAGAACTTGGACTTGAACCAGCGACCTTCTTGTCGTGAGGCAACAGTGTGTTAGACAATTAATCCCCCTTTAATTGGAAATATGAGCTTGGTAACTTTGCAGATCATTTGCATAAACAGATGTATTTCACACTAAAAGAAAAGCAAGACACAAAGCATCATGTGGGCTCTTTAACTTTGTACATTTAAAGAGTCAAATCTAAATTGCTTCTTTGAGTGTATTCAGTGATATTGTGAATCAAACATCCTTTTAAAAAAGCAGAATCTGGCCTGTTGTTTTCTAACCATGCAGTTGGAAAAGGACACAATGACACTGATTTGACTGGGGGAATGTAACGTGCCTTTTGTGTCTTTGGCCATGTGATCAGCACTTTCGTCCTGTTTTTCAGGAAGATCACCTCTTTGAGCTCATGAAGTCTGCATGGCTGCCAAAAGTGAATAATTCTGCCCTCCTGCCCCAGTATCCTCTGCCAGGATTGTGGAGCCGAGCCTCAGGGGTGACTGCGCTGTTGACACAGAGAATGAGAGCCAGTGAGATCGCGAACGAGAGATAAACAAAGCATCCGAACACAACATGTGAAAAGTCTTTGCAAAGGAAACCACAACTCTTGAGTTCAGAAAGGAAGCTTCATATTCAGACTGTGGTAAACCCTGCAGACATGTGACTGGAGACGTTTATGTTTGCAGGGCTTAAAGGGGCAGTTCACCCACAAATTCAAATTCATTTACAATCCACTTGTTTCACGCTTATATGCATTTCCTTGTCTATTGAACACAAAAAATACATTTCGAAGAATGTCTGTATCCAGATAATTGATGGTATTCTTATATTAACTTAATTAAATCAATGGCTTGTTTGGTTTGATAACAACCATTCTTCAACTTATTTTCTGTTTGAAACAGCTTGAGGGTAAATGCTGAATACATTTTGTTATTATGCACGTACTTATAATACCACGACGAAAAGCCACGACGATGGTGGTTTTCTAAACACTCTAGTACCAGTGTGTTTGTTTTTTACCATCTGTTGTCAAGAAATGCCAACACGTCTGGACACGTCTGTGTTTTCACCGAGTCACTTATCAACTTATATCTAACAAGAAGATGAAGTGGTTACTGCTCCACTTCGTTTTAATGGCACTGAGCCTGACACATAACTGCAAAGCTCCGAAGAGCTGTTGCCCTTTTAAGAGCACGCGCCTCCGTTTTGTTGACTAACATTATATCCCACAGCAGCAAAACGCTACTTTTGCATGTGAACTGGTCCACTGATTATAACGTTTGACATAAAAGTCGAGCTTTATGCTGTCGTTTGCTGCGAAAAAAACGAGTTTTCTGTCATCATTACATAAACAACGATGACAGAAAACCTGTTGTTCGAAGCAAAAGCCAACCTATGATGGAAAAGGTGTCTATAAAAACACAGAATTACAATGACAAGCTCAGGAAACGCTTGATATGCGAGTGGCATCTATTTAAAGACGTCAAAAGACACTATAACGCGATCACACGATTGTCAAGATCCGCTCAGGCGACATACAGACATTCGCGCGTCCTCAGAAAAAAAAGTCGTTGGCGCTGCGCGTTTATATAAGCAAAAATGCTTCAAAACGATAAAATTATGCGGACTCGAACAATATTTTGCCAGAGGAAGCAAATGTGCACTTATTTTTGCTCTCCTCTCTGCAGCTGGGCACTAAAGAGTCGGTTTGTCCGATAGTAACCCCTCGAAAGGGGAGGGGGTGTGGGCGCTGGATAAATATAGGCTAGTTCATCATAACATCTTGCTTTCAAACGATTCACCTATTAAATACATTTTACTCGACGTTTCTTTACCAAAATCAATGAATCCGCTGGAAAGCCTTAGCGTGATAGTCTGGTCAACTCGTTAAATTGAACATCCGCCATATATACATAAACCGTGTAGATATAATGGAAATCACACAAAGTAAAACGTATCTAAAACACATCACGAGCGCTATAATTATTAGAAAATTGTAGGTTTCAAGAAAAACCTGAGTTATAGTGTTCTGCAGTGCTGTAATGACCGATAGTAACCTCGCATCTGAGCAGCGAGCAGCAGAAACTGGGTGAAAGGGGACGTGACGTCACTCCTGGTGAACCTTCTCGACTGCTGCGTTTACATGGTGGTTATATTAGCCCTAAGGCGTCTTTTGCTATTTTACAGCTGTCTATTCATCAAAAAAAAAAAAAAAGCACGCAGGTAGTTCCTGGTTTGCCATTAAAATGAAATCACCAGGCCAGGTGATACAGCTAGTTCGAGCCCGAACGTTTACTGGCAGTTACAGGTGACGTAATGTGATAGATGACGCTGGCTAGGCATAAAAACTACAATGAAAATTCACACAAAAGGTTTTAAATAGTGTTTTTTTTTGTAATACAGTACGGGACAAGTAGTTAATGTATTTAGCCTACTAACACGACCAGTTAGCAATGCATTTATTATTAGTTGTTCAACATTTACTAATGTAGGCCTACTATTTAAATACCTTTTTGTTTTAGTCTATTATCAGTTTTGTAGGCCTGCTTTGATGGAAAGCAGCATAAACCGTCCATGACCTGACCACAGGGGCAAGATATCTTGTTTACATTGCTCCTACATGTGTTTTCAGTGTCGAGTTTATAGTGTCAGGGAACTATTTGCCATTTGTTCTGCGCAGCATCAGTTTTGTCTTCTGTTGTGTTATGTGGAGTCGACGAATATCTGTTTGAAATGTATTTATTCGAAACATAAACATGCTACCTGTCCTTCAGCAGTTCATGGGTATGTTTAAAAATATTACTATTATTAAATTATTTTCATTCAGCTTACACCCTTACTTATCAGGGGTTTAACAATATGAGTGCACTCACTATATAGTGGCACTAATAAGTGTTTAAATGCACCCTTGGATACTCAAGTCATATTATATTATCATAAGTTCATTCATTCATTTTCTTTTCAGTTTAGTCCCTTTATTAATCTGGGGTCGCCACAGCGGAATAAACCACCAACCTATCCAGCATATGTTTTACACACCCTTCCACCTGCAACCCATCACTGGGAAACATCCATACACACTCATTCACACTCATACACTACGGACAATTTAGCTTACCCAATTCACCTGTACTGCATGCCTTTGGAATTGTGGGGGAAACCGGAGCACCCGGAGGAAACCCACACGAACACGGGGAGAACATGCAAACTGTGAGGCGATTGCGCAACCCACTGCACCACCGTCCTGCCCTATTATTATAAGTTTAGTATTAAATTAGGTATTGTTTTTATATTGTTCTGCATTTACTTTTAGTACTGATAAATGTTGTCAGGGGAACTACAGCTAATGCTTCTTTTATTTTAGGTGCTAAACATGTTTGGTAACACTAAGTACCAATTCTCAGTATTAACTACTGGCTTATTACATGCTTATTATTAAGATGTTAGCTGTTTATTAGTACTTATAAAAACATTTACTTACAGTTGTGAATTGCATTATGGGATGTTGATCTCTGCTCTGTCCACTTCTGCTGTCGAAAATTCAACTCTACAGTTTAACAAAGTGACTTTTATTGGCATTTTAGTAGTTTAAAATAATATAATGTATAAGAAAAGTCCAACCCAGGCTCATTCTGAAAACGTACCTCTGGATACATTTCTGGAGATCACGAAATATGTCCCGAGAGGTACATATGTGGCTGTGGTGATGAAGTAAAGTTGAAGTAAATCGCTGTAATTCATTATAATCATGTACCGGCTTAAAAACGTTTTAAAGTTGTGAAACTCATTCTTGATCACATTTGATGATGATTGATGATCACAGAGAGCTGAACAGATCTTTTAATCACGGTTGCTTTGCGCACGTCCTGTCTTGTTGATATGATTATACGCGTTACTACGGAGACATGTTAATACGTGGCTGTCAATCAATTCGTTGGGCGGGGAAACCGCACTCCTACATCACATTGCGGTCGGCCTCGAAATGGGAGGGATTTGGATCTTATTTTAACAAAGAGACTTATTGTCTTTATATCACCCCAATACGACTGGAGACACTATATCTACACACAGTTCTGTCCAAACAGCCTACAAAAGATGATTTTCCTCATAGATGCCCTTTAAAGGTTTTTTCTAATGGACTTTTGGAAGCGTCTTTTGATTAAACAAGTAAAAGAAAAGTCAGAAATCTGTCTATGTAAACATAATCTGTTTACTGCCATGCAAAAAGCCAGTATCACAACACATAATCTTGTGGTTATTCTCACTTTTACCATCCATCCATTTAGAGGGTCAAAATTCTCATAAAAACCCTGCACCACACAGCCATATCTCAGATAAGAAGCAACCAAAGTGATTTTAAAGCTGTGTCTTAAACAGAAGTGAAGCCTGCATGTGTTTTCTGAAGGCCAAACAGCTGCTGTCAGTCAGACAGAGAGAGTCTTTCACAGGAGAACAGCTGTGCAAAAAACGCCGCCACACGCTTGTCCTGTTTGGGCTTTTGTGAACATTATCAGTGCGGTTTGTGAAGCAGCAAAAGGTGGCTTCGGGCCCCTCGACAGGACCGAAAATGTGCTGACGGCATGCACACATCCACCGCAGCCAACTTATTGTTTAGAGAGATACAGTACGGCCGATCAGCAGCGCTCAGCATTGCTTTTGATTTATGAATATGATCCTCAATAATCGGTTATTCATGCTGTTTTGGCTGCAAACATGCTCGGTATAAGCAGAAATAACGTGAAAGACGATGTGTGTCGTTGCTTTTTGGTTTTTTTAGGTCTTAAAATACTTTCTCTTGACCAAACCTAATGTGCATTTCTAGGCTGGTTTTCACAGAAGAAGGCGCTGTTATACAAATAGCCACAAATCTGTATAAAAAAAACTTTCCTGATTTGAAACAGTCTGGATTTTATGGGTATTTCTAAAGCAATATAGTAGGCGATTTTCTACATTTACTTTAAACGTCGTTTAAATATGCAAAAGGCTCATTATTTTATGATGGACTCATTTGCATATCCAGCACAAACAATCTGATTTGTTTTGATATATTAGACATATTATTTCACAGAGGTGACTTGGGGAATCTCTTATCACTCTGTAATTCAGAAAATACCGCGAAACAGCCAGAAAATAAATAGATATTCATATTTTTTGTAGAATAAATTGCTGTGTATTTATGTATGTATATAACACATCTACAGTGCTCAGCCTATATGAGTGCACCCCCCACAAATCTCTCATATAAATGAATATTTTCTATAGGATGCTTTACAATATTATATTTGTGCATATACATTAGATTAGTCAGTACTGAAGCCAAATCTGGAGCTGATCTAACTAAATAACTTACAATAATGGTTCAGAAATTAGTAGCCCAAATGTATATGTGAGGGAAAATATTAAATAACATAAAAAAATTAATAAATCAATCAAGAGAAACAAAAAATATAGACAATTTTGTTGAAATGTTGTAGTTTGTAACTTATTAATGCAATATTTGGCATGAATTTAAATGTATTATCTGTCCATTTCTAAAGTTGTCCTGTGACTAAATTAATATTTTAATAAATATATCTGTTTAATAAATCTGTTTTGTTCAAATGCACCAATATATATTACCCATGTTCACTGAGAAATGAATAAAAATATTTATTTTCATAATGGGGTGTGCTCGTATATGCTGAGCACTGTACGTATAACATCATCATAATACATCTTTGTAAACACCTTCAGAACGTGAATATGAATACACCTCGGTGTATGTAAGAGCTGCTGAAGTGGAGATTGATCGCTCAAGCGCAGATAAAATAATACTCATTTTAAGAAATCAGGGTTTAAAAATATGTGGTATAATTAAAATACAGACATAAACAAAAAAAGTGCACCAAAAAACACTTAAAAGTGTGAACAAGTGTGAACGTAAAAGTCAGAAATAGCCATATTATAGTTCTGTTAACGTTAATAATAAAAAAAACTAATATGACTTTTGATTTGAGTGTGCTATGCTAATGCTAATTAGGCATTAACTAAGAAAGAAACATTACCTAAGATTAATAAATGCTTTTGTAGTTGTTATTTCACTGACTTTAGTTAAATGAACTGAACAAATGGAGCCTTGCTGTTCAGTGTTAACTAATAATAGGCCTATAAATATTCAATGTCGTAGGCCAGATTAACATGTGAAAATATTCATATCTGACAATAAAAACCCAAGTGAGTCTTCAACCACAGCCAATACAACAATCTGAATATTCTTAAGACACTGTACAAGTTTAAATAATAAATAATTATTAACAGTAATTTGAAGTGCCCATGATATCAATATTGTAGATGTTCATTATCACGATATATTGAATATCAGGGGCCTCACAGTGGCGCAGTGGGTAGCACGTTCGCCTCACAGCAAGAAGGTCGCTGGTTCGAGCCTCGGCTGGGTCAGTTGGCGTTTCTGTGTGGAGTTTGCATGTTCTCCCTGTGTTGGCGTGGGTTTCCTCCGGGTGCTCCGGTTTCCCCCACAAGTCCAAAGACATGCGGTACAGGTCAATTGGGTAGACTAAATTGTCCGTAGTGTATGAGTGTGAATGGGTGTGTATGGATGTTTCCCAGGGATGGGTTGCAGCTGGAAGGGCATCCGCTGTGTAAAACATATGCTGGATAAGTTGGCGGTTCATTCCGCTGTGGCGACCCCAGATTAATAAAGGGACTAAGCCGAAATGAAAATGAATGAATGAATATTGAATATCAGCATATGCATCTACATTACATGCAACATGGGCTCATTCTGAAAACGTACCTCTGAATACATTTCTGGAGATCGTGAATTATGTGGCCAGAGGTACGTATGGCTGCATTTCATTTTTTAAACGACCGCTACGGGGCGGTATGACGCCGTTCCTTTTCGCGTTTACCAGTCGACCGCTTACCTCCGTGTGGACGGCTTTCCCGCTGTAACCAGTTTGTCCCGTTAGCTCGCCATGTACAACAGCGGGCTTGAGACGCAGAGAGGAGTGACGATGGGAGGACCATGACGACGGGGTTCGAGACCGGCGAAGAACAGCTCCAGAAAGCAGGTAAGACAAAAACAGAATCCAAAAAATCAAATAAACAAGTGAATAACAGGGTGAGAATGTGGTAAAAATCTAAAAACGTGGTAAAAGTCAGAGGAGGGCTTTTCTTTTTTCTGGATTGCTTTTGAAAATTGTTGGTTGGATTTAGGGAAGCGGGTGAGCGGGTCAATCAATAAAATTGGTTGGGTTTAGGGAAGGAGGAGGGTGGGTCAGTCGATCGGTCAGTCAGATTTTCAGTCAGCCAAACAGTCAGTCAACAGCGGCCTCTGGTGAGCTCACGTGAGAACGGCAGGAGCGAATGGCACTCGCGAGAGAAATTTGAGATCTCAAAAAGCGCACACAGCGGCCTCTGGTGGATTCGAGAAAACAAAAACTGCAAAAAAACGTACCTCCCAGGACGTATTTCGCCGTCTCCAGAAATGTATCCACAGGTACGTTTTCAGAATGAGCCTGGGTTGATTACATTTAAACTAAATAGTTTTTCAGTCTGCAGTGTCTCAAGTGTAAAATATAAGATGGATTACACTGTAACAATGCTTTTCCAAATATCTAAAATGTCTTAAATAAAGAAGCATTGGGGTAATCTAACCCTAATGTTTACACCATTCGCAGATTATTTTGCTTGTTTTGAGAAAAAACTCAAAATTGGCCAACATGGGCTGATTCTGAAAACGTAACCCTATATACATTTCTGGAGACCACGAATTATGTAGCCAGATGCATGTATGGCTGCATTTTGTCTTTAACGCGAACGATTCCGGGCGGTATGACGCCGTTCCTTTTCACACTTTCCGCTGTTACCAGTTTGTCCAGTTCCTCGCGAGGGCTTTCGTTTTTCTGGATTGCTTTTGAAAACACTGTCGGTTGGGTTTAAGGAAGTGGGTGGGCGGGTCAATCTGTGCTTTTAAAAACACTATTGTTTGGGTTTAGGGAAGGAGGAGGGTGGGTCAGTCGATCAGTCAGTCAGTCAGTCAGTCAGTCGACAGCGGCCTCTGGTGGATTTACGAGAGAACAGCAGGCGCGAATGGCACTCGCGAAAGAAATTTGAGATCTCAAAAAGTGTACACAGCGGCCTCTGGTGGATTCACGAAAACAAAAACTGCAAAAAAAAACACCTCCTGGGATATATTTGGGGCTCTTCAGAAATGTATAGGGGTATGTAATTAGAATGGGCCTGGGATCATTTTGGTATATTATTTCTGAAAACAAGACAATATTTTTTGCTGGACTTCAAAATGTTTCTTGATTTAAGAATTTTTAGATATTTGGACAATAAACAAGTCCAAAAATCTAAATAAGGAAAGCGTTTCTTTTGCAATGTAGTGGCCACATTCTCAATAGACCTGTGTCTTGATTATTCAATATATGTCACGTGGATTTTGGGGAACGAATTGCATCATGTAAACGTGCTTCTCCAAACTGTACGTGCTGTATTTAGATGTAAAGTGTGGGATCATCAGTTCTCGTGAACTTCTACATGTCAACGTGTGTGTTGCTCAAACCAAACAAACAGCGCTGAACACACACTCCTGCCTGAACCTTTGATTCCCTCGTGTAAATGTTTTTGTGTTGCTACAGAGTTCAAGCACATCCTGATTTTACTGCTGTTTTCTCGAATCCACATATTTTGATGATTCTAGGACATCATCCACAGTCTAAATCTGTAAATTACTCTTAAAAATCAGAGGCAAATTAATAACCGCTGGATAACAATGATGCACACTCAAATAAATAATACACACTTATTTATAATGAGCTGAAACAACACAATTCTTGAGATTTTTTCAATTGTTTTGTTCAGACCACTTAAATTGTTACGGTTAACTTAATCGATTTGTGTTGGGACAACATGAATAAATTGCATTTTTGTACAGTGTAGAAGCACTTAACTCTTATTTTAAGCTTAAATTTGACATCAACTAAAAAACTTGTTCCTTAATTCTGATTGGATGACTGTAATGTTTTTCCAGGATCAACAAAGATGTTGATTCAGGAACATGTTGCGCTTGGTAAAATCAGGTTTAGCCAGAGTTCACCATCTGTTTGTGTGGATCGCTGTTACACATTTAATCAGATAGTGATGTTAATATTTAAGATGCAGCGTGTGTTCATTTCAGTAGATTTATTCCTGGGAAATCAGCCAGAGAGACGGTCAGATAAATGATGCATAGATAGATAGATAGATAGATAGATAGATAGATAGATAGATAGATA
>CAIGQW010053927.1:2043226-2061403 GCA_903798125.1 Danio choprae | reverse complement strand
GGTTTACTCACATTTTTAAAAATTAAAGTCAACTAATCACTTTAAAAGCACTGGGTTTACTTACTTTTAAAGTACAGTCAAGAAATTGCTTTAAAAGGAGCAGCTTTACTCACTTTTTAAAGTCAACTAATTTCCTTTTAAAGCACTTTTAAAGTAAAGTCAACTAATCGCATTAAAAAACAGGTTTACTCACACTAACAATTTTTATGTTAAGTCATTTAATCACTTTAAAAAAACAACAGGCTTAATACCTTTTTTAAAGTAGTCAACTCATTGCTTTTTACAGTGTGCCTGATTTGCTGAATATGTCCCACAAACTGAAAAATATTGCGAAATTTCATCATTTTTCCTGTTCATCCATTTAAAGCAGCTTTGACACCATCTACACTGTATAAAACGCCATAGAAATAAAGGGACTTGACTTGATTTAGCAAGCTTCTGCACCAGTCATCAGGCATGTGAGTCAACCTCAGGTTACAGTCCTTGTAGTTTTTATCACTAAAGTGCAAGAGGAAATTGCTTTGTGCCAAAAAGTATTATTAGGATATTTAATACGTAAATGGTACCACTGGATGATTCTGTTTTGATTTGTTGTCTCTGGCAGAATGAAGCGTATTGCTCAGGGGTGCAGGAGTCATTCATTCTTGTTAGGCTAAATCCCACACAGCCTGACGTCTGACTAGAAGCATCTGCTCTGCATTGCAGCACATTTTTCAATGAGATGTCACACTGCCAGAGATGTTGGAGAAACTTCTATAGCACTTGATCATGTCAAAGGAGCTACACAGAGATAAATGGGCAGACAAGTGGCCAAGTACAACGTTTCAGCAATATAAAACAGGTTCAGTAAATCAAGCATTTTTGCACAAATGTCAACCGGATCTCATGCAGGAAATATAATTATTTGACATATTGTCAGAAAAGTGGCTAATTTGTACAAATTTCATTCGTATGAAAATGTACGATTTTTAAAGGAAGCCCAAACCTCACCCCTAACACGACCACTCATTGAGGGATAAGTAAATCATACTGAAATGTACGAATGAGATCAAACAAATGAATACGAATTTGCCACTATATAAAAGAATGATAAATCGCCATGAGATTGCATTGAAAATGTTGTTATTCAGTTCAAAGGTTGCAATTAAACGGTAGGACAGCTCTGATGACCTCGACTAAGCAATCCAAAGGCAAAAGTGGCAAAACAACTCAAACCCATCAAGTAGCCTCTGGTCAAGCGAATGAATTAGAGCTGCAGTTTAGCCATGCATGAGGGGTTGTATAGGTTCGCCAGAGGCCATGGCCTGCTGTTATTCACCATGTTGGGGAGGGAACTAAGGTTCTGTAGTGCCTGTAAGACATAGTGCCCTGTGTCAACGCACTAACCACTCAGCTATTATATATTATTATATATACTGTCATCATGGCAAAGATAAAACAAATCAGTTATTAGAAATAACTCCCCTAGTCCTCACTCCCATCCCGGACGAGCCCCCATGTGTAACCCACCGGTCTTACAGCACCCAACCTAAGCTAAGATCGAACCCGAATTCTTTGCATGAGAGTCGGTTGCTCTAACAAGGAGGTTCAAGACCATAGCTTCTGTCACTAGAGCACCTTTAGGGGTCAGAGGCGTGAGGTTTACTTACATAGCACTTCGCCTAGCTGGCCCCCGTTACACTCA
Source organism: Danio choprae (assembly GCA_903798125.1). Lineage (NCBI taxonomy): Eukaryota > Metazoa > Chordata > Actinopteri > Cypriniformes > Danionidae > Danio > Danio choprae. The sequence continues at coordinate 2,059,719 of CAIGQW010053927.1, read as the reverse complement.
CCCCTCTAAATCTCACTCCCATCCTGGACAAGCCCCCACGTGTAACCCACCGGTCCTTCAGCACCCAACCTGTGCTGAGCAGCGATCGAACTGGCGATTCTTTGCATGGGAGTCGGTTGCTCTAACAAGGAGGCTAAAGACCATGACCTCTAGCGTCTGTCGCTAGAGCAACTTTAGACATCAGATGAGTGAGGTTTACCTGCATAGCACTTCGCTAGCTGGCCTCCATTACACTACACACACACACACACACACAAATATATATATATACACATTTTTTTTTTTTTTGGAAAAAATATATTTTTGTCCACATTCAAGTGGTGATAAAACCTGAAAACATGAAAGCAAAATAAAATGCTTTTTCTTTATTTTGAAATATAATATGGTCATTTCATATATTCATAGCAGAAAATATTCTGAGGGCCATCAAATTTAGGTGAAAACGATAAAAAATGCTGGCAGTGGTTTGCAAATAAAAAAACAAACAAACGCTGGCGGGAAGAGTTAATTTTGTTTCGTTGTTTATTTTGTCATTAAAGTTACATTAACCTTCTTTCCCTATAATTAAACATTGTCGAAACCCAATTAACTAATTTAACATCACTTCTGGTCAGATTAAAGAAAACGCATCTTAATACCGGGTGTCCATGGGGTTCCTGAGTGTGAGACTAACAGCACATGAGAGATCTCAGGCTGTAGTATGAACGTTTGGATTGCATCAAACACTCGCGCCTGCACTTCATCTTCCCCATTTGTTTTTGAAAGGTAAACACTTTATAAACTGGCACCTCCGTTGTTAACGTTAACATTTTCCAGCCATTAATCCATCGAAAGCACCATACAACCATCCTTCATGCTCCCAGACAAACCGTCCTCAGCTCACTTTAGCGCATAACAACCTCTAAAAAGTCATTCACAAATTCTCATTAATTTGCGCATAATTTGACACGGACCTGTTGGAAAAGACAAAGAAACGCTGTTCGTCTTTGATCAATGAACACTTTCATTTGCACCTTGTCTGGAAAAAAAAGAGACACAAGTTTTGTATCCTGAAGAAAGACCAGCTTAGTTTAATGAGTAACGGGAAGCTGAGGATAATTGCTGATTGACAGTTACACAAAACAGAGAAAGGTTAGCAATGACGTAACCAGTTCCTAGCAGATACGATGAGCTGAGGTGTCAGAGAACCTGCCCTTTTTATGCCAGTCTCATGCGGGTTTCACTAAAGTTTGTTAAGGCTGAGAACGAAGTGTATAAATGGCTTTCAATCAGTATGAAAGCACAGTGTCTTTCAGGATGGCAGGTGAACATGACCTGTCAAGAAGGTACAGCTAATTTTCAGCTACTCATGTGTTGACTGAACTGACGCAATACAGATTTCATCACCCTATTTAAGGCTCGTGGATTCATGACACTGTTCGGTAAAATGGGAGTATTTTTGATCACATAAAAAGTGTTGCATTCATACTGTCACAAAAATGAGTCACAAGTTGTGTTCTTATTATTTTATTATAAAAGTTTGATAATATTAATTACAAATGTTCAATAAAATATTGTCGTTAAGAGAATTTTTTTGGTGAAACTGATCAGAAGGACAAATGTTTTCCTACTGATTTCATAATCACTCGAGAACACTTCAAAATAAAGGTAATAATGTTAGTTAATGTATTTACTAACATGTGTAAACAATGAACAATACTTTTTTAATCTTTGTTAATGTCAGTTAGGTGGCGCAGTGGTTAGCACTGTCACCTCACAGCAAGAAGGTCACTGGTTCGAGTCCCGGCTGGGTCAGTTGGCATTTCTGTGTGGAGTTTGCATGTTCTCCACGTGTTCTTGTGGGTTTTCTCCGGGTGCTCCGGTTTCCCCCACAGTCCAAACACATGCGCTACAGGTGAATTGAATAAACTAAATTGCCCGTAGTGTGGCGGCGTGGTGGCGCAGTGGGTAGCGCTGTCGCCTCACAGCAAGAAGGTCGCTGGTTTGAGCCTCGACTGGCTCAGTTGGTATTTCTGTGTGGAGTTTGCATGTTCTCCCTGTGCTCACGTGGGTTTCCTCCAGGTGCTCCGGTTTTCCCCACAAGTCCAAAGGTGACATGCGCTATAGGTGAACTGGGTAAGCTAAATTGTCCGTAGTGTATGTGTGAATGACAGTGCATGTGTGTTTCCCAGTGATGGGTTGCAGCTGGAAGGGCTACCGCCAACATATGCTGGATAAGTTGCAGTTCATTCCGCTGTGGCGATCCCTGATTAATAAAGGGACTAAGCCGAAAAGAAAGTGAATGAATGAATGGCTGTAGTGTGTGTGTGTGTGTGTGTGTGTGTGTGCGTGTGTGTGTGTGAATGAGTGTGTATGGATGTTTCCCAGTACTGGGTTGGGGCTGGAAGGGCATCCGCTGTGTAAAACATATGCTTGATAAATTGGCGGTTCATTCCGCTGTGGCGACCCCAGATTAATAAAGGGACTAAGCCGAAATGAAAATGAATGAATGAATTATAATTAATAAACACTGTACAAGATCATCTATATTTAATTCATGAAAGTTAATACACGAATTAATTGGCCATTATTTTAATGTTACCCATAAATCTTCTGATATAGAAACATTGTATTTGTGTCCAAAGTTTAAGTATAAACATGTATGAAAACATGGAAAAAAAAGTCTGTGTTATTTTATGAAACACAAAATGCTAAAATTTTATATATTATATAATATACATCACATATATTATACTTTATAATAATTGAGAGAATGATATAAATATTATGCTTTACTCATAAATGCTAAATGTAAAAGAAAATTCTCTTATAAATGTATATTTTTACATTACAATTTATTTGATTTTATGAATTTCACGCTAATGGTCTAATCTGATTCAATGATTTATGCTAAGCTAAGCTAAAAGTCCTCCCGCCAGACCCAGAGATCGACTGAATGGATTCAAAAACTCCGCTGCTTTTGTTTTGTAGAAAATTACTAGTACTTTCTTCTTTACTTTTATTTCTTATTAACTTTAAAGACAGATGGAAAATGAAAAGTTGCAAATAAGTGAGATGCTAATTGTGTAATCCGGTTCAATGATTTATGCTAAGCTAAGATAAGCTAAATGTGTTCCTGCCAGACCTAGAGATCAACTGAAATGGATTAAAAAAGGGTAAAACGCAACTGTTTACCTCTAGGGAAGTTGTAAAACGAGTCTATTTTAATAAAGTGAAGTGTTACTTAAGGGAAATTGTACATTTTCTTCTTTTCTTTCTTTCTTTCCTTCCTTCTTTCTTACATTTATGTACAGGAGAGTAAGATATACAACACTGCATTCAGGAACCAGTGGATTTGTCTTTCATATTTCGATATGTGGTGACCAAAGAACAGTGAAGCCATACATTTGCAAATCACAGAAATTAATCCATGTACTTACCTGTACTGAAGGATCTCACAGTTTTGTTATATCAGTTTGAGATTTTTTCCCCAGATTAAGGTCATGTCTGGTTTATCTGGGCTTTTCGCTCACGTGGAACAGTCATGGGTCCCTCTAGGACAATTGTGTTGTGCCAAAATGGTTTGTATTAATGATTGTGATATCTGTGTGTAATCCAGGACTTGTTTTCGATGCAGACATAATGGAATCGTTTCGAATAGGACAGTAGGATTACGCTGGATTAAAGCACTTTTTCTGAGCCCATTCATTCTTTTGAAGAACGTGATGATTGGCTGGAGGTTGGATTGTAGTAGTTTTTCACCTGGCAAAGTGAAAGGTACTGGGAATATCTTTTTTAATCTCTTCATGGGGAAAGAAGGAAGAAATGGTGCAAATTTTCACAGATTATGAGAGTCTTTCTCTTTTTCATTCATTCATTCATTTTCTTTTCGGCTTAGTCCCTTTATTAATCTGGGGTCGCCACAGCGGAATGAACCACCAACTTATCCAGCATATGTTTTACACAGCGGATGTCCTTCCAGCTGCAACCCATCACTGGGAAACACCCATACACTCTCATTCACACACATACACTACAGACAATTTAGCTTACCCAATTCAAATAACCGGAGCAACCGGAGGAAACCCACACGAACACGGGGAGAACATGCAAACTCTACACAGAAATGCCAACTGACCCAGCCGGGGCTCGAACCAGCGACCTTCTTGCTGTGAGGCGATTGTGCTACCCACTGCGCCACCCTTTCTTTTTTCCATAACAGGAAATTGATATCTTGTTTGCAAAAGATTCAGGAAAAATAGGAAAAAATCCTACATTAATCCAGTCTGTTGTGCCCTGTTTATGCTGTTGTGCACTTTTCCACAGTGGAATGAACCGCCAACTTATCCAGCACATGTTTTACACAGCAGATGCCCTTCCAGCTGCAACCCAGTATTGGGATACCATACACACTCATTCACATAAACACTCATACACTACGGCCAATTTAGTTTATTCAATTCACCTATACCGCATGTCTTTGGACTGTGGGGGAAACCGGAGCAGCCTGAGGAAACCCACGCCAACACGAGGGAGAACATACAGAGTATATGTAGTTTTAAACACATATTTTTGACTAACACCATGTAACAAATTTAAAAGTTAGTAAATCCTCTTACCTTCCTCTTAGCACGTAGCTGACCGACATAATTGTCCGATGAGTCTCCAGGAATCTCTCCTCCCCAAAGCGTGACCCCGACTATAGTGTAGGTGATGCCCATCACCACTAGGGGCAGCATGTAGACCAGCACCGTCACTATGATATGATACCTGCACAGGTGTGAAGCCAGGAAAAACAAGTTGTAAAAAAAAAAAAGTGCCCTAATAAATTATAAAACCAAGTAGCTAATGCTTGGGGTTGGATATTTAGACAATAAATTATGATGGCGAGTCTGTTTACTCTCCTCACACACCATTTGGTCACTGGTAAACAGGTAATGTGTTTGGTTTTCAGCGTTTCTCGCCTCACTGCCAGATGGCACTTAGTGTAAAGAAAGATAGCAGAAAATGTAAAGCCGGAGAGAGCATAACCAATATTTGAGTGGAAGCACATGCTGTTCATAAATCACAATCAAGCAGAAGAAACGCCAATCAAGCATTGAGGAAATCATCTGAGAAAAGCCTCGCATCTGGCTTCTGAATCCTTAGCCAAATCCACCTTATTAGTGATTGATTTGGGACTTTTTGCTGGGGAATAAATGTCTTACATGAATGAATCCTCAGCCGGTCTCGGCCAGGCGACGTAACAAATGGTTCTGCGAGGCATGGTTCTCGTGGTGGAGTAGAAACACAGCGGGAAAGCCAAAATCACCGCCAGCGCCCAAATACAGACAATCACCACTTTAGTAGCCGTGGCTGACAGACGAGGCTTCAGAGGGTGAATTATGGCCATGTACCTGCAAAAAGGGTGAGAATTGGACTTTGAGTGACAGGAAGAGGACTTTAAATGATGCACAGAAAAGATGTATCATAAAGACATTTTGTGACCAAACATTAATAATATTATTACACTTGAAGCTCTTTTTAGAGTGCAAAATTTGAGCATGAAAAATGAGGTTGTTTTTTTGAAGGAATGAACACGTCACAACACCCTGAATTTCAATTATTTCCATTCAAATGGTTAAGTTGCATTAATAGAGTGTTGTCGGCTATTTTACAGATCTAAGATAATATTCCATCCACCTATTTTGAGGATTATTGCAAGATGTGCATACATTTTGAAAATGAGCATAATAAAAACAGGATAAGTAAATTATTAAGTAAATTATTAAGTAAATTACCCCATAATTTACTCACACTCCTGGCACTTCCATGCTGTATAATGGTGTTGGGTATACAATTGTAGTCAAAATGATTCGCCCTCCTGTGAATTGCTTTTTCTTTTTCAAATATTTCCCAAATGACGTTTAGTAGAGCAAGGAATTTTTCACAGTATTTCTAATAGTATTTTTTCTTCTGGAGAACGTCTTATTTGTTTTATTTCAGCTAGAATAAAAGCAGTTTTTTTATTTTTTTAAAAACATTTTAAGGTCAGTATTATTAGCCCCCTTAGGCAATATTTTTTTTCGATTGTCTACAAAATAAACCGTTGTTACACAATGACTTGCATAATTACTCTAACTTGCCTAATTAACCTAGTTAAGCCTTTAAATGTCACTTTAAGCTGAATACTAGTATCTTGAAAAATATCTAGTCAAATATATGTACTGTCATCATGGCAAAGACAAAAGAAATCAGTTATTAAAAATGAGTTATTAAAACTATTATGTTTAGAAATGTGCTGAAAAAAACTTATTTCCGCTAAACAGAAATTGGGGAACAAAATATACAGGGGGGGCTCATAATTCAGGAGGGCTAATAATTCATTCTTCAACTGTAATGGCCATTTTTTAAGCTTCAAAAAGTGCATAAATCTGCCATAAAACTAACCGAAATGCCACAAGACTCATATATCCCACAAATAAAAACACATATATCAAGATTTTAAACTGACATGGCTTTAAAATGCATGTAGATGCTTAGTTTGTTGCTGCAGAAAGCAACTGAGACACAAGCTGTAAAGGCCCCGCCCTCTTTCGCTCATTTGCATTTAAATAGAAACACAAAAACTGTAGGATTTGCTTCTACACAAAAAGGGACATTTACAGCATGGTATAAAACATGATCTGTAGGGTTATTTTAACTTTTATACACACTACATCATTCTGGGAATACTTGTTATTGTCAAGCTCGGGTTGAGGGACATGAAGACACGAGAACACGGGATGAAATGAAACACGAATTTATTAACAAACACTTACGACAAACACAGGCAATGGAAGAAACAGGGAACTCTGGGAGGACATGGGGTGACGACAGCATGGATACACGACACGTAGACAATACACCGACGCATAGACAATACACCAACGCATTGACAATACACCGACGCATTGACAATACACCGACGCATAGACACTACAATACCGACCCGGGACTGAACCAAACAGAGAGGTATAAATACATGAGGGTTAATGGGACAGACGATACACAGGGATGAGACACAGGTAGAACAAATGAACACTGAAAACGGCGGGAAATAGAACAAAGGAATCACATGACGACAACAAAAGCACATGGACACAACAGAACCCTGACAGTTATATAGTGTTATATTTAAATAAGAAATGTTTACAGACTGCAGAGAGGTTCTGCTCTATGACACCTGAAATGAATGCTTATGTTCAATAATGTTGAGATAATTATTCTGTATAGTATAATTATACTTCTGTATAGTATAATTATACTGAAACAGATGCCCGAGCCACCTCAGCTGACTTCTCTCGATGTGGAGGAGCAGCGGCTCTACTCCGAGCTCCTCCCGGGTGACAGAGCTCCCCACCCTATCTATAAGAGTGCGCCCTGCCACCCTGCGAAGGAAACTCATTTCGGCTGCTTGTATCCGAGATCTTGTCCTTTCAGTCATGACCCAAAGCTCATGACCATAGGTGAGAGTAAGAACGTAGATTGACCGGTAAATCGAGAGCTTTGCCTTTCGGCTCAGCTCCTTCTTCACCACAACGGACCGGTACATCGACCGCAATACTGCTGCCGCTGCAATCTGACGTTCCATCCTTCCAGTTTATTTCAAACACCATTATTAAATTCTCTTAAGATTGTATGGTGTTAAATGTATATCACTAATGCAATTACAAACAATTTTATTCCACATAACTGTATTATTCACCGTCCTGTATGCGTCTTCAAATCAAATTGTAACAAATTGTAACAAGGTACTAATTTCAATAATCTGCAGTGTCACCTTTTGCTAATAGGACCAAATAGGTGAGCTGGCATATGGACATGAACACTTGTGCATGTAAAAGATTAGGAAGCGATGTTCTCCAGCTCCTGCACAGCCACAGACTGAGCTTGTAATCTTTTAATGAAGGAAAAGCCCCCCTATGCTCAGGCTCATGCTGGTCTGTATCAAAGATCTCATCTCATTAGATGCATTCATTTCCAACGGGATGTTATGAACTTTGCCTGTGTAATTCTGAAAGTGGACAGGTTAACAGAATGAAGATAGAGATGTTTTGATGTTGCCATATATCGCTGCAGCTCACCTACGGGAAATGAAAGTTGTTTTTCTTCATTGCAGTTAAATGACAGAGGGATCAAATGGACGACGCTGAATTTATGAGCTCGCCCCGAGGAGGTTATAGATGGACATGCAAGAGGAAGGAGGACGTCTACGCTGGTGGTCTTAAAAACCTGTTCCTCTCTATGTGCTTTTCAAGCTCAGCTGGTCGATTTTTCATTCATCACTAAATCAATAGGATTTTCACACCTTCTGAACAATGAATTATCGTGACATTTCAAAACTTTAATGATATGTTATATGATTTCCTATTAAAAGAAAACTAAGTTGGCTTCATAGTTCTGAATGTTCAGCAGCCAGAAATTGTACCTGCCACAATCACAAGTGTATAAATGATTTAACATACAGTCAAGCCCAAAATTATTCATACCCCTGGACAATTCTGACTTAAAGTATTTGTTCAAATCTATATAAAAGCTGAGAATTTTTTTCCCACAATGATGCCTCTTGTACATCGTCTTAATATCTTTTGGGAGAAGCCTGTGTCATTTTGGGTACAACAAAACTTGCTGGTTTAAACTTTAAGTCAGAATTTACCAGGGGTCATTCATTCATTCATTTTCTTTTCGGCTTAGTCCCTTTATTAATCTGGGGTCACCACAGCGGAATGAACCGCCAACTTATCCAGCATATGTTTTACACAGCGGATGCCCTTCCAGCTGCAACCCATCACTGGAAAACGTCCATACTCAGACATTCACACACATACACTACGGCCAATTTAGCTTACCCAATTCACCTACACCGCATGTCTTTGGACTGTGGGGGAAACCGGAGCACCCGGAGGAAACCCACACGAACACGGGGAGAACATGCAAACTCCACACAGAAATGCCAACTGACCCAGCCGAGGCTCGAACCAATTTTCCAGGGGTATGAATAATTATGGGCTTGACTGTATATAAATGGGCCTCACAGTGGCGCAGTGGGTAGCACGTTCGCCTCACAGCAAGAAGGTCGCTGATCGCTGGTTCGAGCCTCGGCTGGGTCAGTTGGCGTTTCTGTGTGGAGTTTGCATGTTCTCCCTGTGTTGGTGTGGGTTTCCTCCGGGTGCTCCGGTTTCCCCCACAAGTCCAAAGACATGCGGTATAGGTGAATTGGGTAAGCTAAATTGCCCGTAGTGTATGAGTGTGAATGGGTGTGTATGGATGTTTCCCAGAGATGGGTTGCAGCTGGAAGGGCATCCGCTGCGTAAAACATATGCTGGATAAGTTGGCGGTTCATTCCGCTGTGGCGACCCCAGATTAATAAAGGGACTAAGCCGAAATGAAAATGAATGAATGAATGAATATATATAAATGATTTGACAGAGTTAATATTGCTCTATTTCACACAAACAATGAATCAAAAGTGAATTGTCATCATTTACTCACTCTTTACCCTTACTTCTGTTGAACACAAAAGAAGATATTTTGAAGAATGCAGAAAACCTGTAACCATTTACTTCTCTAGTATTTGTTTTATCTACTATGGACGTCAATGGTTACATGTTTGGGTTTTTTTTTTAGCTTTCTTTAAAATATCTTCTTTTGTGTTCAACAAAAGAAAGAAACTCATAAAAGTTTGGAACCACTTGAGGTAGAGTAAATTTAGTCAGTTAATTGTGATTTTGGAGTGAACTGTCCCTTTAAGGAGCAGTGCAAGTCACTTTACAGACTCTAGTTTTTATATTGTAGTGTATATCAATAGAAAGACCACCAAACATATAAAACAAGTTAATGTGAATGATTTATTGATGTTTTGTTTTTTTAAATGAAGATGATGCGTTTAAAATGTATTTACAGATAAACTAAAATTCATTTTATATTATATATAGCCAACATTGTCAACTAAAATAGTCCACTTTACAATAAAACAAAAGCTCAAATGTACGCAATAGGTCTATGACTAGAAACTGTACATGTCAACTTAACCTCTCCTTTAATTTAGGAGTACAGACTGACTGTACGAGCACACAATTACACGATGCTCTCATGATATTATAGATTCCTATTATTTTGCACATTTTCAATGAAAAGTGAGACTCAAATAAACAGAGCAGTTTGGACACTGTGCATACATTTTACTGCTACCAGATGATTTACAAAGACAATTATATTACTTTGTGTGTATTATACAGTTGAAGTCAAAATTATTAGCCCTCCTGGGAGTTTTTGTTTCTTTTTAACAGTATTTCCTATATATTTTTTCCTGTAGAAAGTCTCATTTGTTTTATTCAGCTAGAATAAAAGCAGTTTAACTTTTTAAAAGCATTTTAAGGTCAAAATGAATAGCCCCCTTAAGCAATATTTATTTTCAATTGTCTACAGAACAAACCACTGTTACACAATGAGTTGCATAATTAACCTAGTTAAGCCTTTAAATGTCATTTTAAGCTGAATACTAGTATCTTGAAAAATATCTAGTCAAATAATCTGTACTGTCATCACAGCAAAGACAAAAGAAATCAGTTTGTAAAAGAAATGAGTTATTAAAACTATTTTGTTTAGAAATGTGTAGAAAAAATCTTCTCTTTGTTAAACAGAAATTTGGAAAAAATAAACAGGGGGGTATCTAATAATTCAGACTTCAACTATACACATTTTTTTCTCCAGCTGTGGGATTGACCATTTTAAAATCCAGAATCAAGAATACCATCTTAAGTACTGAATAACGCATGATCCAAATCTTATAAACAATAGTTAAGAGCCATAAAGAGGGTCACCTGTCGACTGCAATCGCTGTCATGGAGTAAATGCTTGCAAACACGGCGGTCACGGGAAAGAAGTTGTGAAACTTGCAGTAAACCTCCCCGAAGTACCACTCTCCGTGCGTGGCGTAAATGAAGTTGATGAGCGTGTTGAAGGCTGCCATGGACGCGTCGGAAAACGCCAGGTTGAGCAAGAAATAGTTGGTGACGGTGCGCATCCGTTTATGGGCCAAAATGATCCAAATAACGATTAGGTTTCCGAACACGGCCACCGCGAGAACCGAGCTGTACGCGACCGACCAGACGGCGACGCGCCACGGCGGCTGCACGAACTGATTCGTAAAATTACGCGTCGCATTTGAGCCGCTCTGAGGACCGGCCATGGTAGACTTAAGCGTGAAATCCTTCTTAAAATGTTAGGCTTTGGTTCTGGGACATTTATGAACGCTTCTGTAGTGTCGAGTAGCTATAGATCTGGCACGTCCTCGCGCGCATCGCTCCATCCAAAGTGTCCAAAATAGAGATGACGCGCAGTCATGTCTCGTATATGACAGACGTCTGGAGATGCTGCTGCTCCGGCCACATGTTGCTTCGCGAATGAACAGGGAAACAAGGGACGAGAGATTTACAATGGACTTAAAATAGCATCAGTTCTTCTAGATGCGGCAAAAACAAATCCAATGGGAAACGACTTTTCAACAACATGAACATGAGTCACTGCATTTCGTAATGTATATAAGATGTGCATTTATATGTGACTACTGCAAATAAAGAAAAAAAAACTATTGTTGAAAAGTAATTTGGTCCATGATTGTTCAATATGGTCAGCCTCAGTTAGAAATCTTCCACATGTAAAAATCGCATATATCCATTCGCTTTTATTCTGGCAGAACAGTGTTTCGTATTTGGGTGAAAATTAATTGGTAAGCATTCATTCATTTATTTTTCTTTAGTTTATAGTCCCTGATTTGTCAGGGGTTGCCACAGCGGAATGAACCGCCATCTATTCCAGCATATGTTTTACGCAGCGGATGCCTTTCCAGCCACAACCCAGTACTGGGAATAATTGGTAACCATTAAAGATGAATTACAGCCCGATTATTTCGAGGTCATAAAATAATCACAGCCGGCCACATGATGCTTCACGAATGAATAGGGAGACAGGGACAAATGAGATTTACATTGGACTTAAAATAGTATCAGTTCTCCTAGATGCTTCAAAACAATTCCAATGGGAAACGACTGTTCAACAACATGAATATGAGTCATTGCATTTCACAATCAGGGGCGTAGCAACCTGGGGGGAAGACAGACCATTTTGGAGACAGACCATTTAAAAACAGGAGATTAATAACTATATAAATTACATAAACTTTTGGATTTCATTCACTGAAATGTCCGCTACGCCCCTGTTCACAATGTATATAAGATGTGCACTTATATGTGACTACTGCAATTAAAGCAAAAAACAAACAAAAGTGATTTAGTCTATGATTGTTGTGGTCTACCAGCTCTAAAGCAACTATAATCCAGCATCAGTTAGAAATCTTCCACATGTAAAAATCTGATATATCCATTCGCTTTTATTCTGGCAAAACAGTGTTTTTTTGGGGCCGGAAAATAATTGTTTACCATTTAAGATGAATTACGGCCTGATTATTTTGAGGCAATAAAATAAAAATTCTCAGAATGGCCTATGCAATGACATTGGAAAGTAATGAAAATCCATGTATAATTTAGATTGTTTTAAAGATTTTTTTGTTATATAATTGTACAATCAATACAACACCTGACAGATCTAGAAATATTGACCTTTTTTTCCACTCAAAATCTTGATTTAATTTCATAATGTTCATGAAACATGCAGATGGTTGCTCTGAAAAGGCTTTCCTTTCCTTTCCTTTCCTTTCCATTATTGTGTGTGATATAAACATTGACTGTGAAATAAGCCGAGCTTTGTCTATTTTTTGTAAGGGAAATGACCTAAATCTCCTTATTATGGCTCTATTGTTTTATATCACAATGTTTTATGGATATTGTAATTTGCCAAGACAAAAAAATAAATAAATAAGCAATTGAAACTTCAAACATGCAACATAAATTTACAGTTAACTATTCTTCAATGGTGAATGAACCAAATGTGATTGTGCCAAAGATAAATCTTTGACTTTTGAGTAAGAAAATAATTATGGAATTAGACCCTCCTTATTACAGTAAATTTACATATTGCAAATATTATAGTTATAAATACATAATAGACTTTTATAGTAGCCAAATATTCATTTAAATTGTTATGATATTCGAAATATTATTTAAGCCGATGACTAGTGTGTAAAGACAGTGTTTAAATAGTTTGGATAGTGACTGATTTATGGTGTTTTGGCATTTATCTGAATCTGAATAAAAGTATGCAGGCAATGTTGAGTGAAGCATGTGTCGCTGTCTAGCTGCTATAAACTGTAATTGGCAGATGAGTTGCTCTGTAACGCCTCCCTATATTAATGCACAATCTTTGAACTCCATCCTAAAATGCCAGTCAGTGTCAAAAGTCTTGAACTCTTTCAAAAGCTTTCCTGTAGTATATGTTACTGCTTCTCAAATGAGCAAAGTTCACTGCCTATAATTGTCGTCACAACACTCCACAATGATCTTTGTCTGTGAGCTGACAGACGACGCAAAACAGCTCAGTGTGATGTGAATTTAAATACAGCGCAAGACGAGCATCTTGTGCAACATTTGAACATCATTGACAAACTAGAGGTGGGTCAGTGGTTAGCACTGTCGCCTCACAGCAAGAAGGTCGCTGGTTTGAGTCCTGGTTGGATCAGTTGGCGTTTCTGTGTGGATTTTGCATGTTCTCCCCGTGTTGGCGTGGGTTTTCTGCCGGGTGCTCCGGTTTCCCCCACAGTCCAGACATGCGGTATAGGTGAATTGGGTAAGCTAAATTGTCAGTAGTGTATGTGTGTGAATGAGTGTGCATGGATGTTTCCCAGTGATGGGTTGCAGTTTGAAGGGCATCCGCTGCGTAAATCCTATTCTGGATAAGTTAGCAGTTCAATCCGCTGTGGTGACCCCAGATTAATAAAGGGACTAAGCAAAGAAAACGAATGAACATGACTCATGTGAAGAACTTTCTTAAGTCATTTTAAATTTAACCAATAATAATAATAATAATAATAATAATAATGTGGTGACACGGTGGCGCAGTGGGTAGCCCAATCGCTTCACAGCAAGAAGGTCTCTGGTTTGAGCCTTGGCTGTGTCAGTTAGCATTTCAAATGAATGAATAATAATAATAATAATAATATAACATGAGGATGAGTTTTATGACAGAATTTCCACTTTTGTTAGCTACTCTTTTAAAATAAGACATTCATTCATTTTCTTTTCGGCTTAGTCCATTTATTAATCTAGGGTCGCCACAGCGGAATGAACCGCCAACTTATCCAGCATATGTTTTACACAGTGGATGGCGCAACCCATCACTGGGAAACATCCATACACACTCATGCACACCCATACATTACGGACAATTTAGCTTACCCAATTCACCTGTACCACATGTCTTTGGACTTGTGGGGGAAACCGGAGCACCCGGAGGAAACCCACGCCAACACGGGGAGAACATGCAAACTCCACACAGAAATGCCAACTGACCCAGTCGAGGCTCGAACCAGCGACCTTCTTGTTGTGAGGTGATTGTGCTACCCACTGTGCCACCGCGTCGCCCTAAAATAAGACAAGCTAGCAAAAATGCTCCATTAATGTTTCAATAATCTTCCTATTAGATAACATTAGAAGAGCATTGTATAAATTATATATAATATTTCTGAACATTTACACTGTAAAAAATTGTATGACAAAAAGTCAAAACAACAAATATGTTTATGTCGCTTTAACTTATTTGAATAAATTAATTAGGTTTCAACTACATTTTTTTTAAGTTATAAAAAGTTTAACTTAATACTTTTAGTCAGTTTAATTGATATAAGTTGAGTTTCATTTTGGAAAGATAAAATAAAAGGTCACAAATATTTCTATGCTAATGTTTTGACAATGTTAATTGAACAAAAGGTTTAATAATGATTCTATAATTCTGTTTAATGGAGAAACAAGATTTCATTTATTCATTCATTTTCCTTTGGCTTACTTCTTTACTCATCAGGGGTTGCCACAGCGAAATGAACCGCCAACATATCCAGCATATGTTTTACCCTTCCAGCTGCAACCCAGTACTGGGAAACACCCATACACACTCATTCACACACATACACTATGGCCAGAAACAAGATTTGCACTAAGGATATTATTACTGGTTGCAAAAAAAAATGATAACAGTACATTGGATGGAAGAAGGTCCTCCAAAAGTAGCTCAGTGGATTCAGAGACTTAAGCAGGTATTAAAAGTATTACAAGATATTTAGATATGTACATTTACCATTGCAAATGTCCAATGTCACCAATGTAATCTGAGGTAACTACAATGTAACTTGATGTACAAATGTATCCCCTGAAAAGTATTTATTTTATTCCCTCATCTGTAAGGGGTTAAATAGTTGGGAAAGGGGTTGTTCTGTAAAACAAAAATTTAAAAATAATAAATAAAAAGTAAAAAAAAAAAAAGATACTATAAATTATTTCATTTAATTTGATATTGATGAATATAATTGGTTCCTAACTTAACCAAAAAACTTCTGATCATGCATGTTTGTGTTTGTGTGCACTTACTCTCATGCCTGTGTTTGTCTGTCTGTGTTTTAACCACAGAAAGGCCATGTTACACATCTCCCCACGCACCCAGGGTTCAGGTGGTTTTGTACCTTTCATCTTGGACCATTTCATTAATCCTCCGACGCTTCCGCAGGTGTTTGAGCTCTCCGGGAAGACGCTGCCCTTTTATGCGGATCTGGCAACCTCCACTGTCGCATGAGTCCACCTATCCAGCTCTCTGTCGGCGCCTGGGGAGAAGCTCTTCCAATTAAAAGGGATTAAACTCTGATTGAAGCACACTTAATGAATCAGATCAACAGTTGCTTCCTCTGTTTCACAATGGGGAATGATGCAAGTTTGTGTGTTGGTATTGGGGAGATTTTTGCAATTGGAATTTGATGGGGAAATCACCACACACAACAGGTCAATATTATACAGTGGGGGAAATAAGTATTGAGCACGTCACCTTTTTTCTCAGAAAACATATTTCTAAAGGTGCTGTTGACTTGAAATTTTCACTGGATGTTGGTAACAACCAAAGAAATCCATAAAAGCAAAGATAACAAAAGCAATTAGTTTACAAATGAAGTTATGTATAATAAAATGAAACAACACAGGGAAAAATGTATTGAACACATGATGAAAGGGAGATAAAGGCAGTGAAAGCCCAGACAGCAGCTGAAATCTATCAGTAGTTCTTTAGCAACCCTCTGCCATTCCTCAGTGTAAATGAATATTAGCTGCTTCACTCCAGGCCTCACGGTGGCGCAGTGGATAGCATGTTTGCCTCACAGCAAGAAGGTCGCTGGTTCGAGCCTCGGCTGGGTTAGTTGGCATTTCTGTGTGGAGTTTGCATGTTCTCCCCATGTTGGTATGGGTTTCCTCCGGGTGCTCCGGTTTCCCCCACAAGTCCAAAGACATGCAGTACAGGTGAATTGGGTAAGCTAAATTGTCCGTAGTGTATGAGTGTGAATG